>APFE030207395.1:477361-568045 GCA_000404065.3 Pinus taeda
AGGCTGGGATGGGAAGACCATCCTCAAGCTCAGGAGAATCCGAGGAGACGAGAAGAACATGGGAATTTGACTCTTCCGAAACAGAGTGGATAACACTCTGTCCAACCAATGGTTGGTCGGAAACAGGTTGGGCACAGCTGGGTTCGGGAAGAGGCGCCTGGACAAGAGGAGAATGTGAAACAATCTCGTTGTCGGGGGGCGAATGATCTGCAGCTGCAGATAGACGTTGATATCCAACGGGCAGTTGGGGCGGGGGAGCTGGGAGACTTTCCAAAACAACGGAGGCTTTATCCATGAGTGGACAAAGGTGAAGGGGATGATTTCCTTCACAAAGTCTACAGGGGATTCAAATCTTCCCATTTCCCTTACCATTCTCAACCGATGAGGGAACATCGTCGAGAGCTTCAGCAGACGATGAGGGGCGGGCCGAATCACGAGACCACACGTCTAAGATCCTGGGAATACCAGGACAATCACGAAGAAGGTGGTTCTCCTTGCATAACCGACAAGGAAACTTAACCTTCCGCGGGAGGGCGGAAGGAGGCCCAACTTCAGGTGTACTTATGGGAACAATTGTACTTGTAACCTCTCCCTTGGGAGACTTCTTCTTCTTGCTCTTCTTCTTCTTCTTCTTAGCCACCTGGTTACTTGAATCGAAACTTTCACCAAGCGAAGTACAAGAAGGAGATGTAGAAGTAGGCGTCGAAGGAGAGAGGTCCACCTTAGCTTCAACATGATGTTGCGCAGGTGGAGGGACTGATGGAGTATCAGCCGACACGGTAGGGATAATGTCGCCATATAAGGAGCACCAACATTCCCAAGAGGAGGGAAATGACTAGGGTTCCTGTTAGGAGGGGAACTTAGGTTGGTGAACCCTGGAAAAGTTGCCATAGCAAAAGAAACCTACTTAAGCAATCGAACACAAGATCTAACCAGGTAATGTTATCGAGGCCAAATAAATTTTAAAACACAGGAACCGAACTTGACATTTTCATGTTTCAAGAGTCGAGAAAAGGACGAAAAGATGACTCTATCTACTTCGAATGTTTAATGAGCACGAAGTGACAAGATGCTCACTTACACCTTTTCTTTTAGAGAGTCTGAAAAGGATCAAAAGCGACTACTCTGGAAGTTCTAGGAAAAAAGGTTTACCAAGCAACCCGTAAAACTGCTTATACACCTTGGCAATCATATGAGAACCAAGGACTTCCCGTAATGCAGTCAATCTTCCCGAATGTTGTGTTCGGTGCGTTACGGTTCACAAGGCGGCAGACTCGGCTTCCTATGGATAAAGGATGCAAGCCTAATGGAGTCTCCCCATATATACGCAACGATACGTGGGAGCCCAATCCGTACTAGCACTTATCGTCTCACCGTGGAGGAATCACCCAACCACTCAACGTTAAGCTACTAGGTTTAAAGACGCCGAAACACGTCTCTAGCCTAGACCTCTAGATGTTGTCGTTAAGTTCCAATGCGTTTTTAGATAGATTTGGTTTATTTTACAGTTGATCTTGAATTAAGTTTGAGTTTCAGGTCCTACCGTATGATTTGTCAAAAAACCTAAATGCAACTATATGCCAAAGATCATCATTTTGTTCGATGAATTCTAGCTAAAAGAGTTAAGGATCTTTCAAACGAACAAAACTAATTCAAGCAACCACGCAACCTAATGCAACTAATAGCAAGGAAATGAAACTTTTCTTTTGAAAACACAAAACAACGAAATGTTCTTTTCCTTTCAACTATTAATGCAAAAGACACTAGTTTGCTTTACTTTTCAATGGCATAAAAGTGCTTTTAAAATGAATTAGAGAGATAGCAACACTAAGTGAAAGAACTAGAATCACTCAATGAAGACACAACAAAGTTCCCAAGACACCAAAACAGTTTTCCAAATCAAAGGAAAAACTAGGGTTTGGATGAGCTTTGTAATCTAAGCTCAGCAAGACAAAAAGGAATTCGAACAAGGAGGAAGCAAAGCGCTTGGAAAACAACCAAAAACACTTCAACAATCACTGAGCAAGTGCAAGGGAGCAATTAGAGAGTCGACTGACCCAATAGAAGACCAAAAACACCTAAGGGAGGCTCGACACACAAAGCCACTAGATGCCCTAGGGCTCGAAATGTGAAATCGATAGAAGAAGGAAAACACCCAAAGGGTAAAGGTAATCTATGCAATCGTAATTTATGCACAATTCACTTGAAAAGTGTGCAAACGTAATCTATGCACAAATGAGATTTCTAATTATGCAAGTGTGATCTATGCAAGAGAATTCTCAAACACAAGATGATTCTAATGTAATCTAAGAACCAATCAAGTGCAAATCAAGAAAATCGGGTGAGATTTCCAAAGATCAAAAATAAAAACACTCAAAGGCGATTAACACTCATGCCCAAACTGAGTCTTAACACAACAGATAGAAAACAACAGGAGTTTACTTGAATCCCTCAAGTCTCTTTGAGTACAAAGACTCTCCCTCTCGCTCTCTATGTTTGTTTTCTCTCTGTCTCAACGCTGCTTGCCTCTGTCTCTATCATTCAGTGGCTTTTAAGCCAATCAACACTGGTCTGTTCGTTTTCCCTTTCGGGCTCTCTGGCTTTCAACCTCTATCTGTTCAAACCCCCTTTGGGCGTTAACTAATCATGGTGTAACAACTTCAGGGATGGTGGCCAACTGTTTTTGTAATGGAAGGGACCATCAGCGCTTTAGAAATCCCCAAAACAGTCGTTCTCTATTTACACAGAGAATACACAAAAGACTTGTAAAAATCCACCCGAACGCCTTTTATCAAACTTCAAGTACTATCGATTCCACCCTAAAATCCTTTCAGATTTATCTTTGGGTGCTATCGCAAGTCCACCATAGATCAACGGTTGTTATTCATTTTGGGTGGCTTATGTGCTCGGATATTACCTGCCTGAAAAGGTGGTTTTCTCTCTCCAGCGCCTAGCCATGTGTCAGCCAGTGTATAGGCTTGGGCGGAGCCCGACCAATACCACTTACCGCCTAAGGCCCGTCTGAAATCCCGCTCGTTACGAAACTCAAAATATATGTCGCGGCATGTATAAATCCTTTCGGGTTCGTTTTATCGCCCAATTCGCATTTCCTTTGATTTTCGTTTATTTAACAAACATGCGAATTTACATAGTAAAACTCCTTTTTATGGAACTCAAAACATATTAAATTTCATCCATAACCCTGTCGGGTTTGGCTTTATCACAAGTCACATGTATATTGGCCTCGCTCCTTTGTATCGCTCCGATGCGATATTGCATTATCACAATCTCATACCATATAGTGCCTGGGCCTTTGGTAAGCGCTCCCTTGTATTTTGCCGATGCAATATTGCGAGTTAACTTGGGCCATTGATCTGCATGCTTGATCGATGGTCCTCGTTGACTCACGCTGATCGCTGTCGCAACTTTCATATGGTAGCCTTCGATAGCCTCTTCTTTCCATCCCCGATTATGATATGCTGATCAGATCTGGACCGTTGATCGGCTAGATCCGATGGTTCCTGTGCATCGTTGTTCAAGCCTCCGATAGCTTTGTTTTTCATTGTTTCTTCATGTTTTTCACTCCCGATAGTGTTTTCTGCCATTTTTTTAATGGTTCATCCTCTGTGATGGTTTTTGATTTTTAAAGACTTAGAGGGTTTTTAGGATCCATTTTGGATCACTTTGGGAAAAAATTTGTGCAAGATATCGAAGGTAGCATCGCCTACCACCATCTTTTTTGTTATTGCAAAAGAATGTAGTAAGATCATTTCCAAAACCGGGAAATTTGTTTTCGTGATGATACACCCTCAGGGAAAGAAGAAGACAGTGGCCATGACCTCCAGACAAGGCCCCTCTACATGACAATAACAAATGGACAAGGTCATGGAGGAGTATGATGACATCTTGACCTCCCCTGCAAGGTGCCTCTACACTTTCAGGTCAAGCACTCCATCGATCTGACCCAAGTGCACCATTTCCCAATGTACCAATCTATCAACGCTCTATTTTGGAGAACGATGAAATCAAGAGAAAAATTCAGGAGTTGTTGTAGAAAGGTCAAATTCGTCTACATTCATCGCCTTGTGGGAGCTTAATCGCATTGGTATAGAGGAAGGATGAGACTTGGAGACTCTGTATTGATTATCAGGCGCTAAACAAGATCATTGTCTGGAATAGGTACCTGATCCCATAGATTGATGACCTTCTGGACCAAATCAAAGGGGTCAAATATTTTAGCAAGATTGACTTAAATTCTGGATACCACCAGGTACCAATCGAACCCTCTGATGTGTGGAAGACTACCTTCAAAGACAAGAAGGGTCTTTTCGAATTTCTAGTTATGCCTTTCAGGTTGACGAATGCTCCTGCAACCTTCATGAGGCTGATGGATGACATCTTGTAGCCATTCACCAACTCATTTTTAGTGGGATACATGGATGACATCCTAATATTTAGCCAGAGTTGGGAAGAGCACCTCCTCCACATTCGGCAGGTTCTCCAAATACTGCAGCAACAAAAGTTGTGTGCCAATTTGGAGAAATGCACTTTTGGCATGACCTAGGTTTAGTATCTAGGATACATTATTGAGGAATGACGGGTGCATGCGGATCCAACCAAGATCCAAGTCATTTGGGATTGGCCAGCCCCAACCACTCTAACAGAGTTGGGTCTTGCCAATTTCTACCACATGTTCATGTTGGGGCTCTCTCAGATCACTTGGCCCTTGAGTCAAGTCACCAAGGGAGAAGCGAAAGAAAAATTTGTTTGGTGTGAATATCAATAGAAGGCATTGCAGAGTTGAAACATTGCCTCTGCTCTCCACTAGTGCTCACATTACCAGACTTGCAACAACCATTTGAGATTGAGATAGATGACTCTGACTATGCTATTAAGGAAGTCCTTACTCAATAGGGGCATCCAGTGGCATATCACAGTGAGACACTTTCAAACATAGTCCAGAAGGATCCTACTTATGAAAAATATATGTATTCCATTGTGATGGTATGCCGACAATAGAATCATTACATTTTGGGGAAGGAAATGGTCATCCACATAGATCACTAACCCCTATAGTTCATACAGATGAAAGGGAAGTTGTAGAATGATCGCCAAGTGGTCCACATACCTGCAACAGTTCCATTTGAATATCAAGTACAAGAAGGGAAACACCAATAATGTTGCAAAATGCCTCAACCAACCACTGATCATTGCGTTAACCATCGTGCTCAACTCTTGTGGGCACCAGACTTCTAATTGGCCACTTCTCTACAAAAGAGACCCAGAATTCGACCACACATACCAGACACTCTTTGAGGGTCTACAAGTTCTAGATACCTCAAGTATGCACTTTTATGCCACATGGGACACCTTTGTGTTTCTTCAAGAGAGCGTGCCAAGATGATTTGGGAAGTGCACTACAATTGAGTCACTGGGAATTTCGGGATCGAGAAAATAGTGGCAGTACCACAGAAGTATTTCTATTGGTCGAATCTTCGATATGATGTCGGGAAGTACATCAGAGCCTGCATTACCTACGCCATTGCCAAACCGACCATCAAGAAGCAAGCCCTCTATACTTTGCGGCCTACCCCTAGTCGACCTTGGGAATCCATTTCCATGGATTACATGCTGGTCCTTCCTTCTACTAAACATGGCAATGACTATGTTTTTGTGGTCGTCGACAGATTCTCAAAGATGGCCATCATGGCAGTCTGCAAGAATAATAACACAGCAAAATCCACTGCTAAACCCTTCTTCAAATGAGTGTGGGTACACTTTGGGATCCCACAATCTATCATCTCATATCAGGACAACAAGTTCCTCAGTACATTTTGGTGCAGTCTCCGGTCGATGCTAGACACCAAGCTCACTAAGTCTGCAACTTTTCATCCCCAAACTGATGGCTAAACAGAGGTCATCAACAGGATGATTGTACACATTCTCCACATGTACAACTCAAAGAATCCATGAGCATGGGATGAGATCCTCCCCTATGTACTACACAAATATAACTGGGCTCTCCACAACATGACCGACCACAACCCCTTTCAGGTTGGCTTGGGATTCTAGCCACTATGTCCCATTGATGTGGCCATACCATTTGCAACTACTCAGCCAGATTTGCCTCATGTGCAGTTCGAAGCTGATAAGGAAAATAACTTCATTGAGTGCATTCAACATATCCGCAAATAGTTCCATGACATATTGGATAGAGCTAATGCTAAGTACAAGTAGCGGCGTGATCAACATCAGGTGCCACATAAGTTCGAGGTGGGCGATAGTTTGGCTACATTTGCAGAAGGAGCGCCTTGCTAGGCCCCACCACAAGCTTTTCCCGCTCTGATATGGGCCATACACCATCAACAAGGAAGTAGGTGACAATTAGTTCAAGCTCAATATTCCACCATTCCTTGGTCTCCACTACTATTCAATGTGGACCGCTTGTGGCTCTACTTTCCACCATTGTTGGACACATCAGACATCATAGAATAACTCACACCTACAGAGTTAAATCCAAATTGCATGGAACAAGCCACAACTGATCGGATCATGGAAACACAGATCAAGAACACTTGACAACAAATCATCCAACTATATCGAGTTGTCAAAGGAGGCCAACTCCTTCACCAGGGCAAGTGGCTTACCACCGACCAAGTTCAACAGAAGTTTCCTCATCTCATGGAGGAACTCAACATAATGGGGACCATTGCTTCCTAAGGGGGGAGGAATGATCGGTGTGGATATTGGTGTCCACTCGCCTATTCCACTTGGACCCCCACCATTGTTTCTTTCATTTTTTTAGTTTCCATAATTGTAGCACAATTTACTATTTTTGGCAGTTTTTCAAGTCGTGAACTTTTGGAGTTGTTTTGAGACCCTAAACGACGTTTTATTGGAAAAATCACTAGCGGCGAATATAAATTTTGAATATTTTTTTTTTCTATCAATAGTTTTGTTCCTCAGATAGATCTTTCTAACTAGGTATCATGTGCGTCAAATGGAGATCATATGCCAAAGTTACAACCCCATGAATTTGATGTCCCAATTTACCCCAACGGGACCCATAGTGTTGGTGTTTAATCTCCTAGGGCTAGTTTTTTTGGATGTTTGTGGTTTTCCATTGTTTCTAAATAATAAATAGGCCCTCAAGCTTCATTGTAACACGATTTAGAGGCATGTAGCCAACACATCTCCTCTTAGAGATAAGTTACCATCGCCTGAGCTAGTCTTATTTTCATTATGTTTGTAAGCATATTTCAATATGTGATATTAATGAAATGAAGTGTTATTTCTACTGCATCTGTATACTTATGTTTATATTTGTAATTTGTTGCATTCATGTTTAAATTCAGATCAATGAACAAAGAGGAAGGAAACAATGGTTAGATCATCAAGAAAAATAATTTTTGTTCATGCAATCCCACCATAAAACTATTCTATTAGTGTTAGAATTTTAAACAAAACAAAATGCCCCCTTCCTTATTCAAATTTAGGCTTGAGAAAAAAGGAATAGTAATACATGAGAATGAGGCTATAACTAATAGACCTCACACCTTCTTTACCACTAATCCTATTCAATAACGTAACACCATGATGTTAATTTTTGTATTTACATTTGTCCCATGAGGACAACTCAACATAACCACCTAACAAAACTGTTCTTCAAATTTAAGCTACAACTCTCAAGAAATATATATATATATATACATATAGTCCATGTAGGATAATGAAGTTCTATGTTACGATGCTCCTATATCAGACTCTCATTGAACAAAAGGTTTTCATGGACTCCTATCCATGAGGTCGTTAACTATATTTCCATTCTTTTCAATCTCGGTTGCACTCATCCAAGTTATATCTTCTATTCGAAGACCCTTTCACTTAACAAAGTACTCATAGTACTATTTCATTCTCATAATTATGACAACCTTTTGATTTAGAGTTCATTCCATCTATAATTGGTTTATCATAGGTATTTTTTTCACACACTGCTATAGGAGGATCCAAAAAGGATAAAAAATAAAATCCCTTGTGGCACCAAATCATAGATCTTAGCGAGATATTTTAACAACGTGAATGACACCAAAACATGCCTTTATATGAGGAATATATGGCCTTCTAATGTTTTGGAAAATAGTAAACCAATGGGGCACTGGAAATTCCACATGGCACCACTAGAAGAGGTGATGTGGCACCACCTGAAGGTGCCACATGATGACCTCTAGATGCCCCCTCTTGGGACCTGGTAAGCAAATAAGTGGACTTGTTGGAATAAGGATTGCTAAGAGGGGGGAGTGAAACGGTAATTTAAGAAACTATTAGTTCTCTTTTCTTATTGTACTTTCTTATATGAGAGCATTCATTCATGAACTAGTAAATTACTAAACTTTTAGATTCGCAAACTCAAACAACAATCTCATGTAAAGAATACATTTGAGACAATGTTTTTCATGTGGAAGCCTAGAGGGAAAAACAACCAATTTGTTGTTTGTTTTATGATGTAATTTAAGCACCAACTTAATTACATTTGTTTGTTTGTGAGCACCCACTCACTAGAGGAACCAACCCCCTTAATTTTAGCAAGCACCAACTTGCTAAGAGGCACAAACCACTTAAGTATTCAGACACCAACTTGGCACTACCACTGTTCTACTTTTTCATATAATTTTCAAACTGAAAACATAGGCATATACTGTTATAAGTAAAATACCATATAATGGTTGTTTGTAGATGCAATTTCTATACTATGCTTTCTGAACACTTGTGGCAGTCCTCCTCTTGCTGCTTTCTCTATGTTCTGCTATATCTTCTTAGGGCTCTCCACTGTTTTCAACACAACATTCTGCACCTATGTCTTAGGCCACATCTATGCTCTTTCTTTCTCTTACATCTGCACACTCTCCCACCTTTCTCAATGGAGATTAACAATTTTTTTCCTGTGTTCCACTTGTCTTGATGTACTCACTCTCCTCATCAAATCTGTCGACACATGTACTACTAGCATGGCTCCACATCCTTTTGTTGAAGCACACTTCCCCTATGTTGTCACTACATTCAGGATTGGAGGAATGGGCAATGGTCACTTCTCTGTCTCATTGCAGGCACTCCATGCTTTTGATGAAACACACTTCCCCTCTTATGTTACTACCTTCAGGATCATATGAATGTTCGATGATCACTTCTCTATCTCATTGTAGGCATTACATATTGTGTATTAAATCTCATCTCTCCTTACATATTTCACAGAGGCTCCCCATGATCATTTACGGCTCGCAAAGACTTAGTTGGACATTCTCACAACACCTTTACTCTTCATTTATCTTTACAATGCATGCACGAGAGTTCTTCAACCATCAAACACACCAAAATGCATTCAAAGCCACAACTAGTGATTCATACATCTTTAATACACCTTTGTATTGTTGTTATATTGGTGAATTTTCACTATACAACATTATCAGTGCCTTTTCCATATCGGTTATTTTACGCATAAAAGCCATACAAAAACAATGAACTTTGATAGTCCTCAGCCCCTTATGTATAAGCTTCTCTTTGTGTTTTCCTCCATAGAACTGAGGGTTGTGACTGAGGGCTTGTCCTTAAGGTGTTAAGGCTTCTAGACCCTTGACAAGGGTTATATTTCCTTTGTTGGCCCCTTACACATTTGTTTCATAAAACCATCGCTTTATACCCTAGGAGGCCATTTATCAGAGAATTATTTATGATGTAGTTATGCTAGCCACCAAGGATCTTCGATTGCCGATTGCTGAAGTGATGTCCTCACATGCCATGTGGCGTCTTCTGATCAGTGACATGTGTCACCTCGATATGGCCCATTAGGCCATCTAAAGCCTCGAAAGAGCCTGCCACGTTTCCCTCCGTATAGTGATGGCATGCTTATGTCAGCAACTACCACACCGAACACCGATCAACAATGCACCACTGTGTGCTGACTGTCGGGACCTCCGATATGCAATATCGCAAATCGCTAATCGACAGTCTACTTCCGTCATGCACTAAGCCTTGAATCCCTCGATCGTTTATTGCTGGGACCTCTAATATTCCTCACTGCATATGTCCTGAATCACTATGAACTCCAACATGCCATATCTTCCTAACTGCAAGACAATTTCTAACTTTCGCATATTGTTGGAGAGCTTTTCTAGAGCACTTTCTAATGAAAGGATTCTGATTGGCCATTGAGCCCATATGTTTCCCTAAAATATGGCTCCAAAGTCTATACACAACATATCATCACAACCACCAAGGCATGAAGCCCCATCATCAAGATGAGCCTTGTTTGACATCAATGCCAACACTTGCACATCCAACCACCTTCATACCATCAAATTTCCAACAAGACTAATCCAAAAGTGCCATGTGGCTGAATCACTCAACACCACATGGAATCCCATTTTTGGCCACATGGGTTTACCCAACTTAATAATTGTTGTAATAGTTAGTGGTCGAACCCTTGACCTAGTCAGTGTCGCGCCAACAACCTATCAACACACCATGTGTTATTCTCATTCCATAAAGAAAACGGGGGTTATTTTTATAGATTCACTGTTATAATATCCAAATCGGGAGGGGGCATGGGGGTATGACCCCAGGTCCCCCCAAAGACCAATGCCTCACATTGAAAATTCCAACCAACATACCAATCATTGACATTGGTATATTTTCCCAACTAAGGATATATATATATATATATTCCAATGCAGTTCATATGAATGGGAGGCACAAACCATCATACAATGAACATCCAAGAGGTCGAACAGAGGACTAACAAGTGGTGAGAGGGAACCCACACCTATGCTAGGTATGTTTGTTGAGATATATTCTGAGGGGATATTATAAAGGAATATTTCCAGAATATTCTACTATTATGGGATGGAATTCAAGTTGGCAATTCTCAGGGGTGTCCAAAGGTGAAATTACTAGAACCCTATGGAGTTTATACTTAGTTTTCTCAAAAATTCGCAAGGAATCCACTAATATATTGAGAATTGGGATTTGAGTAGTATAATTTTGGTTTTCTCAAAATTTTAGTTATTTCGATGTATTTTTGCCAATATTTTATGGGATAATATAAAAGGCCTCTCCACTAGAAGCATTGCTCAGGGATTTAGTCCCATCTTTGGAGACACTCAGTTATCAAATCTTGGTGCAAGCATCTTCTTTTTCATTGCTTCATGTGTTTTTTTCTTCATGTGTGATTTCACTTATCATTATTTCATTCTCTTTATAAATTTCATTTTAAAGTCATTGAAGTAAAGACCTTGGATCATCCATTGAAATTCCTCTTGAACATCCTCATCCTTTGCTTCAGGTTCTTAGTAAGGATATAAATTTGCAAAGTTTAATATCATTGAAATCAAAATATTGGGTAGTAGTTCAATTTCATAGACATTAGCTAGAAATTTCTTTAAAAGTTTGTAGGGTCCTATCTTCTTCAACTTAACCTTGTTATATTCATTTTTTGGGAGTCTCTCTTTCCTTAAATTCACCACAACTAGATATCCTACTTCATAATTTATCTCTCTTCTCTTTAGATATTCCCTCTATTTGGACCTCTAATTGTTTCCTTGTAGTTTCCCCTTAATATGCTCATATAGCATTTACATTGTTGTGGAAAACTCCTCTGCATTATCACTCATTTCTTCCCTTTCCAGATTCCTAAGTTTAGAAATTCCCTTCGGGTGCATACCATATATTATTTGGAATGGTTTTTTCCTTATTTTTCTATTAAGTGAATCATTATAAGAAAATTTAACTTGTGGAAGAACTTGATCCCACTGTCTTCTATGCTCACTTACTAAACTTCTTAGTAAATTTTCTAAGCTCTTTTTTACCAATTCAATTTTCTCACTTGTTTGAGGGTGATAGGTTAAATTAAATGAAATACTTGTCCCTAGATTTTTTGACGATGTCCTGCAGAAGTTCCCAATAAATTTTGTGTCTCCACCTGAAATTATACTCCTAGGAAACCCATGCAATCTCACAATTTCTTTGAAAAACAAGTTTTCAATATGAGTTCCATAACTGGTCTTAGAAAAAATTATAAAGTGCACCATTTTTGGGAAGATATCAACAATTACAGAATTGAATCATTTCCCCTTTTAGTTATGGGTAGACCCAAAACAAAATCCATGCTTATATCATCTTATGGTTTACTTTGTATGGGTAATCACTGATATTAACTGATATTTTGTTTTTACCCTTTGGAATAGTGACAAATTTTACATCTACCCACAACTATTTTAACATTGAATCCCATACCTGGTGATAAATAAGAAGAGAATAGTTGATCATATGTTTTTTCATGACCAAAGTGGCTAGCCAATCCTCCACTGCATTTTTCTTTCAATATGTTGTCCCTCATTAAGCACCTTGGAATGCAAAATTGTTTTCCTTTGAACATCCATCCCTATTGAATCATATACTTGATCCAAGGAGCTTTATATCTCATCATTGGATTCTCACATGCTTCATAATCTTCTCTAATTTTTGGGTCTTCCTTGTATATTTCCTTGAGATGTTAAAATCCTAATATACTCATTTAAAATTCCTACAAAACTAAACACCTCTTACTGAAGGCATCTAGAATTTTGTTAGTATTCCCAATGTTTAACAACATAAGTAAAATTCACATAAGCTCTACCCATTTGGGAGGCCTTTGATTTAACCTCTCTTTGAATGCATTTGATTTAAATTATCCTTATTGGTTATAAATTGCAAGTCATGGTTGTTAATACATAGAATAAACTCTATAGGCATGAGCTAATACCTCCATTTCTTCAAGGATTGTACCACTACATAAAACTCTTTATCATAGGTAGAATATTTATGTTTGGCTCCATTAAATGTCTCATTGAAATAATCAATAGACTTATCATTTTGAATAGAACAACACCAATGGCCATCTCACTTGCATCACAATTGACTCGAAAAGGTTTATGAAAATCTCATAGATTTCAAATTGGTCATCATCTTTTTATATTTTCTTTTAACAAACTGAATTCCTTTTTAGTGGTTGTTGTCCACTTGAATGGTTGAAAAAACATTTGTTTTCACTAGTTTCAACTATTGGTGCACATATATGGCTAAAACTTTGAATAAAATTTCTATATAAATTTGCCAACTAATGAAAACTTCTTACCTCTTTAAGATTCCTTGGAGAAGGCCATTCTTTGATAGCTTTCACCTTCTTTGAGTTGATCTTTAGTCCCTATGAAGAGATTAGAAAACCGAAATAGAATAATTCCATTTTCATGAAGGAACATTTATTCTAGTTTATTAAAAGTTTCTACTATCTCAACCTTCTCAATACCAATTTCAAAAACCTCAAATTCTCTTTCTTGGTTATGTTGTAAAAAGAGTATCATCGAGATATACAATTACAAACTTACCAATTAAATCCTTAATGATTTCATCCATGAGCCTCATGAATGTACTACATGCATTTGTCAAGCCAAGAGGCATGAGAAGCCATTATTATACACCATCATTGGTTTTGAAAGCCATTTTCCACTCATATCTCTCTCTCATCCTAATTTAATGATATCCACTTCTCATATCTATTTTTGAAAAAGATCTTGCACCAATTAACAACCCATTAAATCATCCATGTTAGGTAAAGGAAATATGCACCTGATGGTTATGTTTTTTATTTTTCTAGAGTTAGTACACATTCTCTAGCCACCATCCCTCTTTTGACTAAAAAATGTAGGTATAGTGAAAGGGATTAAACTCTCCATGATTTGTCCCTTGTCTAGTATCTCTTGAACTTGATTTTTTATCTCTTCATTCTCCTTGGGTCTCATTATATAAGCTACATTGTTTTGTAAGCTTTCTAATAAAATCAGGTCTATGTGATGAATAATTCCTATTATAGGTGGTAAGGAATTAGGTAACTCATCAATAATGATGTCAACAAAACTATCTAATAATGCTTTAATTTTAACAGGAAAATTATTTTAGTATTAGTTTTAAGTACAACTTTGCGCTTTCCAATCAAAGAAAATTGTACATCCTCTTATGTCTTAATTTCTTATGATATCCCTTTATCACTCATCATTAGCATGCTCAAAACTGCTTATTTTTTATCTCTTTCATCTTACAATGGTAATAACATGTGTTTGCATCCATCCCTTTTGAGAATATAAGTAGTTCTTCTTTCATCATGAACAACTCCCTTGTCACACTACCATGGTGTCCCCAAGAAGATATGGCAAACATCCATAGGCATGATATCACATTATATGTCATCCTCATAACTACCATCCAAAATTCTACCTTACTTTGTTTGTTTACTAGAATCTAATGTCCTATTTCACAACCATGACACTCAATATGGAGTAAGATGTGATATCATTTGTAATCCCAACTTCTCCACTATCTCTTCTAAAACTAAATTGTTAGTACTTCCACCATCAATGATCATTTTGCAGCATTTCCCTTTGGATTAGCATATTTCCACTACAAGGAAAACACCCTCTGGGACTACTCCATCGGATCATGGTCAGGGTGTCAGTGATCCTTTCGGTAATACTCAACCTTGTCATAATTTGTCTCATGACGATCAACTAGTACTTGCTGTGGTGCCTCATGTTTCTCCTGAGAGAGAAGACTAGCCACTTTATCCTCCACCTAATAGTTCGACTTTTGAGGCAGTACTTGACTAGGCTACAAACCAGGCTACAAACTAGGCTGCCACCAACTAGGCTACAAATGAGGTTGCCACTCCTACATTTGTTGTATAAGATATTCGATAACATTTATTTGAGTTGATGTATCTATATATATATATATATATATATATATATATATATATATATAATATATATATATATATATATATATATATATATATATATATATATATATATATATATATATATAGATGGTGCATTCTTTTTGTTCATGCTTATGTACTTAATTTGTATGTTGGAGTTGATGTGTATATTGTTAGGTCAGGTTAGATATGTTCATTTAATGTGCTTACAGATAGATATGTATGTGATAGTAGCTTTCTGACATGAGATATATGCTAATTTGAGGATGTGTGTGGTGATGATGTTAGATTACAATGTTTGTGTTTTTTTAGACGTGATCATGATGATGATGCCCTATTAGATTATTAGATTTGTCTGCTAGCTAATGATGTTTATATGTGCTAGAGATATATATAATTAGATGATGGTAGTGAATTTGAATGTGTATATTAGATCATATTTATGTTTGTTAGCAAGATTATCATCGTGATCTTTATTTTTATGAAATAATATTTATTACAGATTATGTATTGGTGAACTTATATCAAAATTTTATATATGAAATTACATGCAAAACGACTTACTTTAAAAAATGCAAAGATTATTTCATAAATTACCAAGTTTAGTATGGTTGGAACAATAATTGTAAAATTACCATAAATATTTTTCTGTTGCTTAGATAGTTCACTCATATTCATTTGAACCTGTTTAGTAAAATATTTCAATACTCACAAGAAAAAATAAATGAAAAGCAACATATTTTAGTTAGTTGTTAATAAGACAAAAATGTGTAACTCATTCAAATTTTAATATAAAGTATTAATTCTAATAAATTATTTAAAAATACAATTTAAAGAATCAAGATTTACACTATGGTTGATCTATATATAGAGATAGAAAACCATTATAGATCCATCTGAATCACAGATTTATCAATCAACTAGAAGAGATTAACTCTTTTTTCTGTTATGGTTTAAAATTATATATATATTTTTAATAAAAAACATTAGTTAAATAATACAAAAATCATAGTATATTACTTTTAACTTTTTGACAAATAATACATTTTACTATCTTAATGAACAACTCAAGAAATATTATTTTTTCCACATACTTATCAGGAGATAGTCACTAAAAATCATGTTTTCACATTTCTCCTAGCTAATATTACATCATGTTCACAATGATAAAGACATGTCTACTTTAAATAATTTACTTATAAATACATAAAAATAGATATTTATTTTACATAATCTATATAGGAAAGAAAAATGCATCACCAAATCTATTATAAAGTCAAACAAATGGCTCTTAATCACCATCACATTATTTATCATTTAATTCATAGCCATAAAATATTTATTAATTTAACTTTTATTTATAATTATCATTGAAAATAAAATTCAAAACTGTTCCATTATTCATGAAGAAAAAATTTAAACCTCTCATGCATCCATGTAAGCCCATTTGTTTCTTTTATGGTCCATAAAAATATGTAACCAACATTTTATACATGCATAAGACCTTCTTTTAGTTTAAATAATGTTGCAAGAACTGGAATTGAAATATAGTAAACATGGCTTTATCTCTCATGTCAAGAATTTAATCTTACATATTAATACACAATTTTTTCATTGTTAAAGTCCTCATAGAGTTATTACTACATGATTTATTTTTATTTTGAAATAAACAAGAAGAAAAAACATAATCTTACATATTAATAGACAATTTTTTCATTATTAAAGTCCTCATAGAGTTATTACTATATGATTTATATTTATTTTGAAATAAACAAGAAGAAAAAACATGTGAATTGATTAATAAACCAATAAGTATCTAAGTCTAAAATAAATATTCAATGTTGTTTCTAAATTCAATATTTTCTCATTTTGGTTATATCCTTCTCATTTTCCTATTTGATAAGGATTATGACCTTGAATCCTTATTAGCATAGATATTGTACACCATGTTTTAAATTACATTTATATTTATGGAGATATGTTCCATAGTGAAAATTGGGAGGTTGTTTCACTATATTGAAATTTTTTTACAATGGTTGTAGTAGGACTTTTAGTAAACATATATAACATAGATATGATTTTCCTTCTCCACTTTTCATCTCTTTGTGAGTTATTTTCGATTGATACTCACAATGTCATTTGAAAATTGAGATAATATGAGTATATTTAGATTCACATATTAATGAAATATAGTTATAAATAAATTACTCATGCTTAGAATTACAATTTTTGATCCATCGAAGCCTATAGAATAAGTCTACTATAAATTAGATTTAAACACATTAAAAAAATATGTTAAAATTTTAATTTCTAAATTACAAATTACATAATTGGAAATACTTAGTTTTAAGTGTAAAATTGTTTCCATTGCAAAAAACGTGTAAAAAAATCTGTGAATCTTACCAATTATATAAAATTCCAACAATATGAATAAAGAAACAAGATAATTAGCAAAATAAAGAAAACAAAAAATATGAAAATAATATGAATGATGAAATAACACATGTACATATCACTCTCCATTGTCACCACCCTGATTATCTTCCTCGCTTGGCATGATAACACTATTGTTCTCAAAAACTTTGACAATGGTTGTAGTAGGCCTTTTAGTACACATATATAACATAGATATGATTTTACTTCTCCACTTTTTTATCACATTGTGAGTTATTTTAGATTGATACTCTCAATTTCATTTGAAAAATGAGATAATATGAGTATATTTAGATGCACATCTTAATAAAATAAAGTTATAAATAAATTGCTCATGCTTACAATTACAATCTTTTGATCCATCCCGATGTCTAACCAAAGCCTAAAGCCTATAGAATAAGTCCACTATAAATTAGATTTAAACACATTAAACAAATATGTTAAGATTTTAATTTTTAAATTACAAATTACATAATTGGAAATACTTAGTTTTAAATGTAAAATTGTTTCCATTGCAAAAAAACGTGTAAAAACATTTGTGAATCTTACCAATTATATAAAATTCCAACAATATGAATAAAGAAACAAGATAATTAGCAAAATAAAGAAAACAAAAACATACAAAAATAATATAAATGATGAAATAACACATGTACATATCACTCTCTATTGTCACCACGGTCATTATCTTCCTTGTTTGGCAATAATAACACTGTTGTTCTAAAAAATATGTTGTGATCCAGGGTTGTGTCTTAATACGAACAACCAATCCCTATCAAACACATATGGGTATAAAAACATGTGGTTGCAATGTTTTGGGAAAACATAAAGCTGCCTAGCTTCATGCCACATCTTTCTAGAGTTGATAGATAGAATTACAAACATTAGGAAAGGATCACGAACTTGATGAAGCAAAGAATGATGTAGAGCATCTAAAATGCATGGTGGGAGAAGCAGAGAAGAGAGAAAGCACGTTGACAAGATGGCTCAATGAAAAGGAAAATGAAAAGCCAAACAAATGGAACAAGCAAGATAAAGGGAAGAAAATCACCTCCTTAAAGAGGGAACTTGAAGAATCTAAAGGGATTGAGCATGTCTTAAGATGTCATATGAAGTAGAAGGAAGAAACTGCGTAAATCATGAGCAATAAATTGTCACAATGAGAGCAGGAAAACAAGATAAATCATAAATTGAGGAGTCACAATTATTGGGTGATGTTGTCAACTCCCAAAGATCACCACTTATCAAGACAAGTCTTGGATACGTTGGTGAGTCCTCATGCTCCAATAATGAAGAGAAACCATGTGCCAAGAAAGAAGAGAAGCCTCATCCCAATGATGAAAACCATCTACATGAAGAGAAATCTCATCCAAAAAAAGAAGAGAAGCCTCACGTCAAAGGAATAGAAGAAGTCTCATGAGAGGAAGCCTCATGCCAAAAATGGAGAGAATCCCAAAGTCAAAGTCTTGCACAAATCAACCAACATTGAAATCAAAAAGACCTATGCCACAATAAAACAATATGATTCATTCAATACACCAATTCATAATAGAGAATTCAGAAGTGGAAAGTAGCAAAGATACAATAAAGGGAAAAACACCTTCAACAGACCCTATACACCCAATTATACAAGTGCTTTTTGATAATTATGTTTATACATGATCTAATTATGGACACAACGATGCAAATTGCAGGAGTTATAACAGAACTATTGATAGAAGGTTTCATCAAAGCCCTATAAGTATATTTTTTGGAATACAATATAGATTCCCTTACGCTTATGACAACTTAAGCCAAAGCACTTTTTCTCGATTATTGAGGATAGAGTAGAGTGTTATTTATTCCATAATATTGGCAATTTTGCATTAGATTGTAAATCCAGCTTGACATGTACCCCACAGATCAAGGAAGGAAGGAATGCATAATTTTATCAATATCACAACCTTGGCCATTTTGCATGAGATTGTAGAAGTGGTATGAGAGCCAAAGGTCTCCAGTTTGAAACACCCCTGGCTCATGTTGGGGGCAAGATTGCTCGGTATTGTATAATCTGATGCTTCCCATGTTTTTTGCAACAAGTTCTTAACCACCTCTCAAGGATCTGTTAACTCTAGTGATGCATTCGTTTATTAACACCTGCGAGTTTTGGTGTAACAGAAATCACGATTCCAACAACGATTTTATATGTCAATATTCCTCTGAAAAATATGACATGTTCTTGATTGAAAAAACATGAAAAGAATAAGGGTTTTTTGTCTACATGCATATTATCAATGACTAACATGATTCATTGTTTGAATCTATTTGTGCACTTACACCATGGTTTAACATGGTTCTCTAAGAAGAACTTTGGCACAAAATGTTTTTAGTTGTTTTTCCCATAATTACATTAGAGCTATTAAATTTTTTCAACAACATCTTGATCGTAGAATCATTAAACAAGAACAATGTATCAAAAATTGGTAAGATTATATTATTAATTTATTAATGCCACTTACAAATGGACATATAAAAGGAAACACTTTTTCAATCCAATGGATATGTGACTACTCAATGTTAACATATAGATTTTGAATGTATAAATCAAAGATATTGCTCGACTCATATTATATCCATCAAACACTACATCAAATGTGTTATACCTTACGTGCATTCAGTTTTCCATGTCACATACACATTATTATGCACTTTTGCAAATAAACAATTCAAATGGTATCAGCTACATTGACAAAGAAAAAAAAACACTTGAATGAATGTGAAAGGAAATCAATTGCAATGTTGCGTTCATTATTCCTTCTAAGCACCATGTTCATAACGAGACAAATTCTATTACATATTTTTCTTTGCTAGAGTTTCAGTCAATCGACAAAATAACATCAAAATAGAAAAGAATTTTCAAGTTTTCTTAATATCACAAAATATCAGAACAACATACATATTGTTTTTCATTCAACAAGGGAATTAGCAAAATATATTTGATGCTTTCCCTAGCAAACCAATTGAACAATGTTTTCGATTGCACCAATTCAATTTAGCAATACGAGTAAAGGGTGTTGTGCTAAATGAAGAACATAGAAAACATATATAGTCAATTAAAATAGTTTAGATATATTTACAATCAACCCATGACACTCCTACTTATGCATGCTAGATTTGTGAAAAACTACATTTTGCAAAAGACATGTGAGACATTTACACACTCACATTGCCAACTCTAGCTAGAGTTCTTCCTAGAACAGGAACAAAACCCATCAAAATAAATGAACATGTTTGCAAATATTACAATGTTGTAGCTCTCAATGGAAATTTTTCTACAGTTGTATCGCCTCTGCAGATCCGTTGAAGTCCAATATTTCTTTTTGTTTCATATTTAACACCTTTGGAGGAAATATTGATAGCACCAAGAATGACCTTTGTACAAATAAGGAAAAATTGGCTACAAAAGATCACAAATTGGGTTAATGGGCATGATTATAAATGTTCCTACCAATTTGTACAAAGTTCAAACAACCTTACCTAGAAATATTGATGACTGTATGGAATTGCAATTAAGCTAAAGAGAAAAATGGAATACAAGAATGCTTATTTGTCAGGAAACATTCAACCAAATAAAGTGATCAATGCTCTACGTGAATTATGCAACATGGATCTATTAAAAAAAGAACGCATAGTAATCAATAATGATTGGCAAAAACACTTGGAGAAAAATAAAAAAAACATGACATTAATATTGTGAATATAGATCACCTAGAACCACCAAGTGTTGATAGTGGTTTAGAACTAGAATCTGGAAGACTTGTGAATAGTTTTTCAGAGGCCCATTTAATCTATGATCTTGATACACAAATTTTGCAAATCGAACCTTCCAAAGGGTTCCAACCATTAGGCATTTTTCAAGAAAACATCTCTCAAGAGCTTAACTTCACAACCTTATTTTATGGCTTGGCACGACCCATGGATGTCATTGACCGCTTATCGTATAACCAAATCACACAATGGGGTGTAATGCATATGTCTGAGGTTTTTTAAACACACATTACAAATACATTTTTCAAAGAAATTTGTATCTTGATAAACCAAGTTTCCATCTCAACCTAGATTTCTATTCACAAAGGAGAGCTAAAAGGACAAAAAATACTTGTCAAATATGCCAGGAATGAAAATAATCTTTGAAGAATAATACAATTACCAATTTCATATCATTTGCTAAAGCTCATTCACATCCCTTGACTAATTTCAAACTATAAGAAAAGAATCCTTTTCAATGATATGTCAACTTGGTCCACCAACATTTTTTGTCACATTCACTAGTGCTCAACATACTTAGAGTCTATGGAAAATGCATTCGAAAAAAAGGCGAGATTGTACAACTAATGATAATACCACAATGTATGAATAATACATTAACAGATTGATCAAAATTCACCAAGTAATTTGCAGTCGATACTATATACATAAGATCACATCAATGCATACCATAAATAAAAAACCAATGACCTGTTTGGAGAGGTGCAAGGGTATTTTTTTATCACATAATTCCAAAGCAGAGGATCTGAACATCATCATGGATTTCTCTGGATTAAAAACACACAAATATGCCAACAATCATCTCATACCGATGTTATTTCATTCATTGATCAAGATTTGACTTGTGATTCAATATTGTTAAGAAATGATATTGTTGAATGTAGACACATCATAACATAAAAACTTGTAAAAATAATTGGCATTCTGCGTGTAGATTTGGTTTTCCTTTCCCACCAATTCTTGAAAATTTTATATTGTAGCCTTTGAACAATGAAAATAATGAAAATCAAGAAATGTATAGAAGAACTTTCTTTTCTTTTGCAGAAGAAATCTTATTAAAAAAAAACAACATTTGGTAGTTTCCTAACTAATCTTGGGATTACAAAGATGGAATACATAATGTGCTTTCACTCTTGTATAATTCGACCTATCGTGTTGCTTAAGACAAATCCTTGTGATGTATGGATAAATACATTCGCAAAGAGGATTTCACCATTGTGGAAAGAAAACACAGATGCTTAATTTATTTTGGGTGCCTATGTTGCAAGGACATATTGTAGCTCTTATATGAGAAAAGATGGAGTCTAATATGACATGTGCATTCAAAATAATCTGAGAAAATTTCCAATGCAATAAATTTCACAATATTGAAACCATTTACAAACTCATAGTTGCATTGCAAACATGCAACAAATGTCAAGCCTACATGCAATTCATATTATTCTCTCATTGCCTCTTTACTTGTCATCTAGGAAAACAATTTTCATCAACACTATTAGAGCTGAAAAATGAACATATGTGCTAAAAAGATGTGTTCTATTGCAACAAGAAGCTAATAACTCTGAAGACATTTTGTGCATGAAAATAATTAATAGATATGTCAGACATCCTAATGAACTTGACATCATTTTCTTAGTATAATATGCTTCTTGTTATTTAGTTACAAAATAATTACTAGGAAAAAAAACTTCCATTTGTCATATAGTTCATTTGATACAATGAGCAAAAGGATTCTAAAAATTATTGTAGAGAAAAAATTATGCTCTATATCATATATAGAAAATCCAAACACAAATTGAAAAAGAATAATTAGACATGGGTTGAGGTATACTTGTCCCAAAAACACATTATTTCTTCTACTGAAAGGAAATTATTTCATCCAATTTTATCATGGGGCGATATTGGACTTGCTTCAACCACAATTGCAAACAAAAATGATGAAATTTCTATGCTTCATTTGTCATTCGAGCATGACACAAGTGCTTTTCCTATTGAAAAATATGATATTCAACATGACCTAGAAGAAAAGATAAAATATAAAAGAATTCAAACTAGATATACAAAGATAATTGAATTTGTTGACCATCCATTTGTTCTAGAGACAATAGCATATCATGACATTAGAAGAAAATTGAACGAACGACAATGGTTAATAACAAGACAAATAGTGCCATGGAAAAAAAATAGTTAATTTGGGTGGTTTTATTTGTTTATTACCAAAGGTGTAGGATTAGGAAAAATATTGACCATTGAAGAATTTTACCATGCACTAATGCAATACTAAACACAATACCTGAAAACTAACCCATTAAAAAAATTGTCTCAGAGTTGCATTTAACAACAAAATTGCATACATTGCAAATGATGTCACATTACACTCATCTTTACATTTACCGATATCAACATCCAATATGATGCCATTGACTTTTACCACACTTGATAAACTAAGCAAAGAGTATGGACAACTTAGAATTTCACTCATAGATGAGGCATCACTAATTGGCTCTCAGCTACTTTACAACATTGGTAAACAAATTTGTGAAATCATGTACACTCCATATTCACCATTTGGAAACCTTGACGTAATACTTTATATGGTGACCTATTCCAAGCACAGTCTGTACATGATCATTAAATATTTGAAAAATCAATCCTTAAGGGAACTATTTCTCCTTACAATTTCTGGAAATACAATGTCAAAAGATATGATCTAAAGCAAGTTACACGATAGGAAAACAAAGAGTTTGTCTCCATCCTAAACAAACTTAGAACTTGTTCACATACTAATGATGATCTTGATTTTTTAAACAAACATTGTTATAGATGTCAACAAAATAATCCAAAATTTCCATATCTCTTCCACATAAACAAAGTTGTACAAGAACATAATGAAAAAATGTTACCACTCACCAATACAAAAAACATAAGACTACATGCATATGATCAACAAACTAAAGAAATAGATGCAAATTTCCATAGAAATACGAAAATGAAATTGCTAGCTATCATTGTGCTAAAAGAAAACATGCTTGTTGAATTGATTCATGACAATTATGACATAGAAGATGGCCTAGTTAATAGCATTGAAGGCATCTTCAAGGCATCCAGGGTAGTTGAAAATGATGCCATTTAGATTGAATTTTCCATTCCAAAAATTGGTAATATACAATGAAGAAAGATGCAACACCTATTCATGGCTAGAATAATTTCTACTTGGACACATATTATAATATTTTCTAAGCATCATCAGCTAAACAACAAAAGAATTTTCACATGACATCAATTCCCTATTCAATTCATGTGTGCAAGAGCCATACTTCAATCACATTACAAGAGCCATACTTCGATCACATGACTTGACCTTGGATATATTGGCTTTTGACCCAAAATGAGTCAAGAAAAATGGACTTGTTTACATTACACTATTCCTTGTCAAGGATACGAAATCTTTGTATCTACTCAACAAATTTTACCCAACAAACTTATCTCTCTGTAAAAAGGTTCCTATAGAACTATAAATTTGTTAAATAAACTGTATCTTATCAATTTGAATATAGCCTCAATTGAATTCAAACAAAAAATGCTTAAGAACATGCTCATTATACACACGTAGCTTCTCATTGCATTTTGAAGATATTGCTACTCACTATGATCTAAACAAAGAGGACATCCTTTTCTTATAGGAAACGAAAACAAAATCCCCTCCATCAAATCCAATGTTTGTAAAGATATATAATTATATATATCTATTGAATCTACATGGGATCCTAACACATTGTACAAAAAATATCACAAAAAACCATTACACTTGCAAATGTCTATATTACTCCAAATACAAGAGTTCAAAAAATAATTGGTTTCATCAACTTCATTTTATAAAATGCAACAAACAAATACCCAATAGTTATTTCTAGTGATTTCAACTTTCACATGTTGCAAAAATAGGCATCAACAAAAAAAAAACTACTTCTATTTATGCAAAACAACAACCTCAACATCCATACAACAAAATCAACAACTCATTATGGCTCTATTCTTAACCACTTTTGGACAAATTTCGAACGTAGTAGAGTTACATTCCATGTTTTTGATGCCTATTGGACATACCAGCACACCATATACGTTACTATATATTCATTGCTTGATTGGGCCATTTTGCATTAATATTCGTGAAATCCTTGTGGTGGCTCCTCAAGATTTTTTTCATCATCTATGCATACATAAATTTTTTGAATTCAACCCGTGGATACTCAAACATGTAGTTACTACAAACTAAAATGTAGAAATATATGTACCATAGCTATAATATAAATGTCTTTTTCACTAAATCACTTTGATTCCCAATTATTGTTGTAACATGGATTTAATGCATACTTATTTTAAAATATTCATGCTTCAGAACTTCTAAAATCAATGACTTTTTGTTTCAATTTATCATGTTTAATCCCTTAGATACTACTATTCAACAATAATTGTGTTTCAATGGCCTAAAAAACAACTTCTCAGAAAGGGCCATTGAACCAAAAAGAAAGGAGTTAGGTAAAACTAGTGTTTGTTCTCTAGTAAGCAAAGTTCATAGCATTGAGAATTGCTAAATAACAAAGTCTTCTCTTTCAATTTCTGCAACATATCTTAAATGATACACTTTGTATATCTTGTGGTGCCGAACATACTCACACATTCATAGGACTAGGGAAAATATGCAAAAATATTTTTTTATACAATTATATTAGACTTCAAGTAATTAATTTGCTTCTCTTGACGACAAGTGATCAACTTTCCTCAAGACAAGTTGCAATATAGCAATACAAATTTTTAGTTCCTCCATGAGCAAGAAGCAAAGGATCAAAATACAAAAAGGTAAGAATCCTTGCATAACTTAACCTTCTTGACAAATTTTCTTGTATATCAATTGCAATTGTATAAAAACGAAGTGACTTTGTACACATAAGCAAAAATTAAAAACTGTGCAACCAACCCCATCCTTAATTATACAACTTTGCATAGGAGCACAAACAAATATATTTGAGGGTGATATACTCATATTATATTGTCCATCTAAGACCATAAATTCGAATTCACCATTAAAAGAACAACTTGTACATGCAGACCGTCTTGACAAATAGGGATAGGCGATCATGACAATGAACATAAGAAATAGTCTTATAGATAAATTCTATGAAATTTTCTTCCCTGGGAACATCTAGATTAGAGAATTTGGAATAAGAAACAAAAGAATCTATGAAAGAGGAGACTTAAAATGTTGTATAGTGTTACATGAAAAACCTATAGTGCAAAAAATACCCTAGGTTTTCAAGAATCCCATTTTGGCACCATACACAACAATACAAAATATTGTTGTGTCAAGTGAAGCATGTCTAGTTGGATCTATTGTAGCTACATTTATATCATGTCAACATAAGAATAGACAATTTTAAGTACATATCAAATATGGTGAATGTTGAGCCTCATGATTACTTCATTTTGACACTCTCCCTTACCTATTTTTCCTTTCCTTAACCATCATCACCAACTCAGTAGGCATCAAACTACAAGATTTTTGACATGGTAAGGTATTTAATTGTCTTATATTTCATATTTCATAATGTTCCTTATTATTGAGTTAATATTTGTATTGGCTACCGAATTCGCATGATTCTACAACTAATCTTTGTTTCTGTGACCAATTCCATGGTTTACTAGGATCAGAGGTATCAGCTAAGAGGAGAAATATATGGACAGGTTGAGATTGATCCCCTTAAAAATCTCCTCCTAATCATATAAACTAGATCATCAAAAGGATTGGTCAATCGCGTGGTCAAAGGATAAAGTCAACGTGGTTTCTCAAGAGGCAAGCAAGAGTCTGAAAATCCTATGCTTCACGATTTTCTTTGTCAAATAACAAATCGTGAGCAACAATATCTCAGTAGTTGTTAGAAGATTATTTTAGAATTTTTTTAGCTAAGGTAGGTGTAAAAGCCTCATACAATTATTGACACAGGATTTTAAAAATACCATGTAGCAAACATGAATATAAGGTTGATTTTTATGTATGTGACGGTGATGTTTTGAAACTATATTTTTACTATGTTAATGAAGAAAATACTTTGAAGTTCCAATGCATAGATGACTATTCAATTGAAGTTTTATGACCGCCTGTTTGTGGAGGGCCCTTGCAAATAGTGAAGGTTTTACATTCACATATCATTTTCATTTATTCATACATTTTGAGAATTGGTTTGTAGCCTTGATTTCATTCAGATAGTGATCACAATATTTCATTAATCGTTCCTTTTTCAAATTAATGTATAATGATTTTAATGGTAATGTAATTTCTTTTCATAGATTTCTTTATGATTGCATAGTGTTTCATTTCAAGAGTTAACTGATTTCTTTAGAGTTTCATTTTACAGTATTTCATTTTAAAGTATGTGTGATTTCTTTATGGTTTTCACTTCAAAGCATTCAATTTAAGAGTATGATTCATTTTGTTATAGTTTCATTTCAGAACCTTTTCAGATATGAGTGATTGATAATGGTAGATGTGTAGATTTTCATTTTGAATAAAATATAATTTCATTTTGGTTTTTATGCAAAGGACTTCTAGAATGTTAGATGATCAATTCTTCTTTAGAGATTAAATTTGTGTTGCAATAGATCAGTTAAATTTTTTCTTAATAGGATATTTTGATTTTTCTTTAAAGTATCATTTTAGATAGTGTGAAGAGCATTTTTTTATTTCATTAGAAAATATCAGGAATATTTAATGTGTTAAAATCCATTTTCTTTGAAGAGTAAGATAGGAAAAAATTGCATCCTTAGAAGTAAATCTCAATAACACAATCATGCACATTAACAATTTGATTTAATAAAAGGAATTCTAGCATATATAGTGCACTTCCATTTCAGAAGCTTACCAACTCCAGTCGATAATCCATGTAGAAATTTAAGACAATTAAATTGACAAACATTTGGGCATTGTTGCAGGGGACGTGTAAATGGAAATCTTAGTCTTTCCATTTTCATAAATTAAAAGAAAACAAACAACAAAATAAAAAACATGATATGCATAGGGAAAGGGACTCTAGGGGTAGATTTGTAGGTAGAGAAAAGAGTTTAATTCCAACAACATCACTCGCCCCACCACGACCTTGTAGTGCCACACCTCCCACACAAAGTCAAATCCCATCCATAGTAAGCAAACACAAAATCCCTGAGGTATTAAGATCTGAAATCCAACCTAGAGATTCACCAACCTCACCAATAACAACCATAATATAAGAAGAAGATCCCATATCCCCAACAATAGGAGTAATTTTCCTATCTTCAACTAGAGAAAAGCTTCTAGCTCAAGAGCTAGAAGTTCCTATTGAAGAAGAGGAAGAAGAAGCCTATTTTAATAAACCATTGATAAAAGAACCAAAGGAACTAGAGGAAGATGAAATCACAATCTTGGAACCAGAACCCTAAATATGTTCTGAAGAATCTACCGTGGCTGGAGAAGGGGAAGGAGAGGTACATAATTTGAATTGGGAAAAACCAAGGATTGGAGGAAGAAGAGGAGGTGGAGGAAGATGAAGAGGAAGAGGAGAAGATATAAATCCAAAACCCTTTGGATTTCCTATCCTCGATGAAGATACAATTGTGAAAATGAAAAATATCTCACCCTCTCTCATTATAAATTTTGATGGACTAAGGAGTGAAGATCCTGAAACATTTCTATTTGAATTCGAAGTCTTGTGTAAATCATATGATTATCTGCATGATGCTCAAAAGTTGAAATTATTCCCTACAAAAATTAAATATGCAACATTAAAATGGTTTATGAGTTTAGGAATAAACTCCATAGTAACACGGGAACAAATGAAAACTACATTATTAAAGAAATATAAGGACTATAGTATGGCCCATAATATTAGGAATGATGTCTTTAAAATGGTATAGAAAGAAGATGAAAATCTTGGAGTCTTTGTTGAAATATTTTCTTATAATGTTAAAAGGGAAAAAATGAATAATCTAGATGAGGAAAATTTGAAAGCTCCCTTATTGAGATCAATTAGAGATGAGTGGATTGATATTATCAATCTAATGGGTAAGGGAGACATTTCAATAGGCAAAGCAAGAACCGGGAAAAATCTAAGAGATCCTCTTTTATCAAGGATTAATAAATCTACAGCTTGGACATTAAGTAGAGAAGAATTAGGAAATTTGCTTGATAATTTTCAAAAAAATATTTTAGGGAATCTTAGTGAACAAATTGACACCCCTAAAATAAAAAACAAGCAAAAAGCTGAAAATGTTGCATTGTCCATTTTTTTGCCTAAGTGCATAATGAAACATGCCTCAAGAGAATGTCCTGTTGATTTAAAGAGTGTATAAACTTATGTTATATGTGAAAAAAAGCATGATACAAAATAATGTCCCTCAATACTAGGTCTTAAATATGTCTATCAAGAAGGAGTACCAAATCAGGTAGATCCTCTTTGTTTTATTGCTAAAATACCTTGGCAAAATCTACAAACAAATACAACTCAAGGTTTTAACACTCACCCATTTGCACAATCATCACAAAGTAATTGGACTGCCCTAATGCCTTCACAATATTGGCCACAACCTTGGTCACAAGGATGGAAAAATCCTTATGGAAAGTACCCTCAATATCCTCATTAATTTCAATAATCATATCCTACTTTTCCTCGACAATATTATCCTCAACCTGTTCAACAAAATCAACCTCACAATTGGAATCAACAACTTTCATTACCATTTCCTCAAAGACCAAACCAATTGTCTGCCCAACCACTCCCAAATTTGAACAATAATAAAAACTCACAACTTGTTTACAATATGGAGGGACAAAATTTTCAAACTTACATGATAAATCCACTAGATCTAAACAATGTTCAACTTAGATCTGGTAGAATATTAGAGAAAAAGTCCCCATCCATTGTTATTTAGGAAAGTGAAAAAGAAAATATCTTTGAAGAAGAGAAGTCTCTTAATGAATAATAAAAAACTCAAAAACAATTTACTCCAACGCATTCAAATAACTCAGCAACTATTATGGATCAACCTTGAGTATTTGTTTCAAAACCACATTTTCCTAAGAGATAAAAGATGATGAAGGGGTAGAAAAACATATTTTATTGCCTGATTATGACATGTTAGATGAACTGAAGAATGTTTGCATAAAAATTCCTTTGCTACAAGCCATTAAGGGAATACCAATTTTCACAAAGACAATTAGGGAATTGAGCATAAAAAGACTAAGAAGAAAAAAAAATCAAAATAATCCAATTTGTTGGAAAAATTGTAGATATCATGATGGGTAAGACAACAATTCATAAATATATTGATCTAGGAAGTCCCATTGTGAAAACATGTATCAATGGTGTAGATATCCAAAATATATTAATTGATCTAGGATCAGTTATAAACATCATGAGTAAACAAACTATGGATCAATTAAAACTTTCTAATCTTCAATATACACCTACATTGTTACAATTGGAAGATAGGTATGTAATCAAACCTAATGGTGTATTAGAGGATATATATGTATCCTTAGATTCTCAGGAATAGCCTGTTGATTTTATGATTTTAACACCCAAGAATAACTTAGGAGGACATCCATTGACTCTAGGAAGACCATGGCTAGCTACAACTGATGATTTTATGTTGTAGATTTGGTGATATGTTCATTTCTGATGGGAGATCAACAAAGAAATTCACACTATATCCATTTGCAAAAACAAAAATAGAGGTTGAAAATGAAGAATGGATAGATGATGACATTGATATAAGACCAACATTTTCTACTTCACAAATAGATGACGAAGATTAAATTTTGAATTTAATAGAAAATAATGAATCTTCATCATATTTTGAATCTAGTCAGATTTTTCAAGAATAATGAAATATTGAATTTTTATCATCTCGTAAACTATCCTTTCATTCTATGGAAAAATTTAGCAATTCTACCATTGAAATATTTCAAGGAAAATATTTGAATATCAACAATAATTTGGAAGAATTTCAAAAGAAAGCATTAATAAAGATGTTACAAGTGCATTCCTTTGTCTATGCATCAGGATATACTGACATGAAGGGAATTTCTCATAATACTTGTATACATCATATCAACATTGAAGAAAACACCAAACCAATTCAACAACCTCAAAGAAGAATGAATCCAAATCTAAGGGAAATTGTTAAGGAGGAACTACAAAAACTATTGAATGTCAAATTCATCTATCCAATATTAGATAGTCGGTGGGTTTGGTTATCACTCAGAAGTTTTCCCTAGAGGTTATAAAAACAAGGAATAATCTGAGGTAACCACAAACCTAATCTTTTAGATTCAGGTTCTAGCTAACCTAAGTCCAAAGAGGGCTCTCTTTTTATAATTTAACTTTGTTTTGGTGGGATTTTAGGCTAGTTCTTAGTGCTCATAAGGTTTTGATTTTGGTTGGGTGGTGGAATTATAGAAACAGATGGACAGAGCAAGCATTTCAAGCCATTGGGTTATGGAGTCAATCAAAGGATGGATTAACTGGATCAGATCAATCAGTAAAGGAAGAATTCACAGGGCAAGCTAGCAAAGCAAAAGGCAAATCTTCAGGTTCCAATGGATGAGGTAGTCCTGACTAGGGTGAAAGGGAAATGAAGAATCCTTAGACCGGGATCAAGATGAAGAGTGGGAAGTGATCATGAGCAAAGGGCAACTAAGAATCCTTTACTATGGACCTAGGGGGGAAACTACGAAAGTAAGGGAGCAATTAAGAATTCCCAGACTAAGATAGTTTAGCAGAAAACATTAAGAATGTAAACAGTCGAGACAGAGAGCATTAAAGCCAGTTCTGAAATATCATTCCTAGTTTAACATTCAGATTTCATAGAAACACAGATGATTATTAATAAACATAAAGAGAAACAATAATACACATGAGAGACAGAATACTTATTTGATTTCCACTTTCCACAATAATCCTGTGAAATGTCTTTACTTTATTCCTTGATCCAGCAAGCCAGTCCAGTCTTGATTACAATAACTCCTAAACTTGAGAAGAAAATGTCTATAGAAATGTCTTTGAATCCACACTCAAAACTTCGAAAGGTGAAGTATTTATACAAAAAGTATTTACAAAATATCTTAAAACAATATGAGAATTAATTTAGGAAATCAAAATATCGGATGGAAAACTGCATCATGCTGTCCCTTTTATTGTGGTTGTGATGGTTGTTGCGGTTGAACTTGAGCCTGTTGTGTGCATGGAGGTCTGGAGTTCTCTTTCACAATAAAACAAAAAATAATGAGTTTTTTAGTTTTACTCGCAAAGTCAACTGTTGGCAGCCACATGGGGAAAAGGTACGTTTGGCTTTTAACGACAGATGTGAATTTTTGTCATCTAGCAGGAGGTGGTAAGCGGGTTTGATCGCACTGATTTTGTGGCTGGAGTGGTTTAGGGGGGAAGCCGCCCGATGCCATTCATCGAGCACCACGTAACATCAGGGCCAAAAGAAAACAGCCCATATCGAGAGGGTAAAGTTTGGGTGATGGAGGCCGCCTGACATGTATGACCACCGTTGGATTAACAGGGAGCCAATCGCATGGTGATCGGGGTGGGGAGTTCATATGAAGGGTAATGGATGGGCTCAGCTAACATCTAAGCATGGCAGGTTTAATCAAATGATGGTTTAAGGCGGGTTTAGGGCGTTGAGGTGATTTTATTGGTAGAGGGTTTGATTATTAATCAACCATTGATCGATTAATTAACTCATTAGTTGGGTCCCAGTTATTATAAAGTTTATGTTTCAAAATTTTTTGGGGGCGGGGTATTAATACATAGGGATTTATTTATATAACTATACGGGAACGATTATTTCTTTAGGGAATTAATATATATAAAGTTAAAAGTTAATGTGAAAATGAAAAAGCACTAAAGTGTAATGTATTTCATTCATTTGTCATTGTCATAAAGACATTATACTTAGGCTTAAAGTATTTTTGGGTTTTTTGAGAAAAGGGGTATTTTTCATGGGGGCAATCACTTTTCCTAGGATAACAAGGTTTTATCCTTAGAAAAAGGGGTTTATTAGGGAAAAGTGACTTTTCCTTAGGAAAATGATGTTTTTCTTAGGAAAAAGGATTTGTTTGGGAATATGAGTGAATTGAAGGGGGTGAATGTTTATGAGGGGGTTTTTAGTACTTAGGACCTGTAAATCATTGGGTGGAGGGTCTGGTCCCTCCAGAAGTTAGAGAAATGCTCTGAGCCCCTTTGACTTAAGATTTTGGGCACTTAAGGCTTTTTATTGGAAATTAGTTAAGTGAAAGGTGTATTGAGTGAGGGAAGTTAATCAATTTGACTTTCTGGACTTGATGCATGCCCAATTTTCATCCATAGTTAGAAATTTGATGATGAAGGTGATAAATATGCTTTTATCTAACAATCATCACAATTCTGTAACCTTTTTTCTACTTACCCACCTACTCATCCTAGCATTTTCACTTCTCTTTATTATGGTGCACTTAAGCTGGCAAACCCTTATCAAAACATTTTCTTTTATTTGACAATACTAATCTAACTAAGTCTAACCTTATTACATTCAAGGGCTTAGATTAAACAATTGAGCTCCTTTTATTCACTCTACTTAATCTAATTATCTACCAGGATTAAACAGTTTGGTCAAATTTTATTCTCTATCTATAAGCATAAAATTGAAAACATGAAATAGTCAAGTTTAAACATTTTGACTATCATGGGTTGTGGCAAAGGTAACAAGCTGCACACAATCATTTATTATACATCAAAAGTAACTAGGAGTGGCATTTTGACTTGCACACTTTCATGGTCTTTTCTTTTCTTGGGGTTTATTTTTTTCATCTTTTTGACCCTTTTTTATTCTTTTTGTCCTTTGATTTTTCTTTTAGGATATACCCTCTTTACATTTTTTAATTTTTTGAATATGGAAAACATTTGCAGAAAGAAAATGTATGTACATATTACAGGTTTAATCTCATCTATTCAAAAATTATGACTCCTATTGGTATAGGAACCTAAGAGTGGCTCCACTTGGGGATGGCATTTCCTTGTGAAATGTCAAGAACTAGTAGATCAATGGCCTTCTGAATTATTGTGATCTTACGTTGCAATTTTTTCCTTTTCACTTTCCTGCATTATTGTTGTTAATAACGGTGAAACTTTAGAAGCTTAGGGCCTTCTCTTCGGGCTTCAGCTCTAAAAATTTCCATCCAATCAACACTAAACTTTTTTGAAAAATAGAATATGTACAAGTGATTAGTGAAATTAGTAACTAGGATGTATGTAGCGTGTAAGCATTCGACCATTAACTAGTCCTCCTTCTACTTTTGTCCCATCCAATTCTTTGAGGAAAAAAGAATTATTGCCCCTGAAAGCATAAATGATATAAGGGCCTTTCCATAGGAAGTCAAACTTCACATGTTTACCTTTATCCTCCCTTCTTCAGTCCCATTTCAAAACTTTATCTCCTAGGTAAAAATCTTCTGCCTTAGTCCTTTTGTCAAAAGCTTTCTTGATCCTTTACTGCACAACTTGGGATTTGATATACACTTCTTCCCTGGTCTATTGTTAGTGAATTGTCTTATTGATTCTCCCTTGAATATCTTTTGGCTCAACTTGCACTTCTTGGAGTAATTTCATCATTGGTGTTCCCAAGGAAGATGGGAAAACAATATCCATTCCATCAACTAATTGATAAGGACTGGTGCCAATGGATTTCTTTGTGGTCAACCTATATGACCACAAGGCATTTATTAACTTCTTGTTCCAGTTTTTCTTGTTATCCTCCAACAATGTTTTGATGATATTCACTAAGCTCTTGTTGGAAGGCTCTGCTAGTCCATTTTCTTCGGGATAGTAGGCTGTGGAGTGACCCAGGGTTATATGATACTCGTTACAGAAATCAATCATTCTCTTAGTTTTGAAAGCTGCTTCATTGTTAGTGATGATTTTGGTGGGGCATCTGAATCTAGACAGAATGTTGGCCACAATGAAGCTTATTATGATAGTATCAGTGGCCTGTCTTGAGGGTATGGCTTCTATCCACTTTGTGAAATAATCTATAGCAATCAAGATCCATCTATGTTGGGCAGAGGAAGGTGGATGGATTTCACCTATGAAGTAAAGACCCTACTGTTGAAATGGTGCTTCAATAGATATTGGCTTCAATGGTAAGGGTAATTTTTTTTCTTTCCTTAAAAAATTTGACATTTATGACATGAGGTTACAAATTTCTTTACATCAAAAAACAGAGATGGCCAGTAAAAACCGGCTCTTAAGATCTTGTCAGTTGTGGTTTTCCAGTAAAGATGCCCCCCTCAGTCACCTACATGAAACTCCTGTAATATTTTGTCAGATTCTTCTTTTAATAAATAGTTAAGAAGGATGTCTTCGTGATTTTTCCAAAATAAAGCATTGTCAATTATGCAAAACTTAAAAGATTTCATTTTTAAGAACCTACTTTTAGTCCTGGATAGTTTTGGAGGAGCTTGTAAATTTTGTAGAACGTATATAATGTTAGCATACCATGGTGAGTCAGTGAAGGCCTGGCTAATCAGTGGAGTCGCCATCTCCTCTTCATTATCCAATTCTGCAATAAAATTTATGTCTAAGGCCTGACAGTTCGATTCATCCATGAGCTTCGCTAAAACTTGGCCTTTGATCAGTTTTGTAGGTTTAATTTCTAAGTCATATTCTAATATAGTAGCTATCGATTTACCTCTCTTCCCATATGGACCATCCTGTGTTAGGATGTCTTTGACTATAGCATTGGGAACTGTTGTGGCCACAACTACCACCCTATCAAAACTTGCCTTGGTAGCAATTTTGAATGGGTCCCCTAAGTTGATCTTCCACCTCTCTGAATGATCTGTTTTATTACAGAGGCCTTAACGCGTTGACTTAGCCAAATCTCAAAATTCCTAATGGTTATCCATGATCCATCTTTAAACATCTGCTGCATGATCCATTTATAATCCTTTCTAGTCCTTCATTCATATCCTCCATCAACACCTTTCAACCTTTAAAAACCTTCCATCGCTCCTTCATCTCCATTATAACTCTTTATAATAGAAATACTCAAAAATATGCATAAATCACTCCTTTTTGGCCTATCACAATTAACATTGCGCATTTCCCTCTTCCAGACCCGACGACATTATCAACCCAAATACATATATTTCGGGTCTGGAAGCCCCATCGCATATCACAATCAGCGGGGTCCGGGGCCTATATATAAGGCACATCGTTATACCCCGAACCCGCCGATGATTATAGAGCCTGGCATATAATATTCGAAGTCTGGCCTAATGGCCAGATGCTGGTTTTCCCGTATACTCTTGTGTTTTCCGGAAAAACATTGAAGTCGGGGTATTTCAAAGGGAAGGTTTACATTGCGGATGCAAGATTATTAACCGCGATATATATATTATCAGGTTTGGAACCAATCGCATATCGCAGTCGGTGGTTTCCATGGCGTGAACCTAAAGTGCAGTCCGATATGGCGAACCTGCCGGGGCTGTTAAATATAAACTTGTATATGTAATATATATATATATATATATAATATATATATATATATAATTATATATATATATTATATGTATTATATATATATATATATATATATATATATATATATATATAAAATATACATAATATTATACATATATATACATATATATATACATATATATTAATATATAATATATACATATACATATTATAATATATATAATACATATATATATATACATCATATATACATACATATATACATACATATATTAATATATGTATATTTATAATATATATATATTATATAGATATATATATATATATATATAATATATATATATATATATATATTATATATATAATATATATTGATTATATATATATATATATATAATTTGTATATATATGTATCGGGTCCTGCCTAATTGCATATCGCAATTGGCAGGGCCCTGGGCCTGCGCATATTGTGATATGTGATATGGCAGACCCGCCGATCCGATTAAACATAATATATATGCTATCGGGTCCACCTGTCCCCCATTGCAAATCGCTATCGGCAGGGTCTAGCGCTCATGCATAAGGTGCAACATCACACGGCAGACCTGCTGATGATTATAGGCTCCGATATATAATTTTTGAAGTTCGGCTGTACAGCCCGACTGTGGGTTTTCACGTAGTTTCTTGTGTATTCGAAAAATTCTATAGCTGCAGTTTTTAATGGAAAATCCCATACGGTGGACCCAATAGGGTATAGGTTCCCGTATATAGTCTCTCGAGTCCGGATTTTTATGTATTAAGCCATAATTTTCAATGCAAATCGGATTTACATTCACGAGACTTAATCATTGCATAAATTAAAAAGGAGTATTCTTTCACATTTGATGTTATAAATGAAAGATCTATGCTTTGTAGGCATGTTTTCCATATTCCTCACAGTCATAACTAATATGAATTATTTTTGTAGGCAAATTCGAGCACACCCGGTAATGGATAAATGTGAGTTGTGTCAAGATGACACCTCTGCTCCACTGGTGTCAGCATTGTGAAACACACTCTGATAGAGGGAATACAGACTACCATAGTGCATGATGGAGGTGCTCTCTGTGTTCAATTGAAACACTCATAACAGAATTGTCCCATCAAGATGTCATCACTGCCAGATACATCACAAAGCATGCCAGATGTGGGATGAAGGGTGCAACATCTTCAGTTTCCTTAAGGAAAAGACAGAGAATGATAGCCACTCCACACAGGTGCAAAGAAATGATACACAGTCCTTCCCTATTACAAAGGCATCCATTCATTCCCCCATGAAGTGGAACGCTCCACCAAAAGTGACCTCGGCATGTCAGCAATTTCACCGACTGTTCTCATCTGTACATGCTGATTTGTGTAATGAAAAGGGTGTAAATGAAAGGTCAGGGAAGACAGAGGGTCATGCAGGACTGCATAAGTATTACCTCCGGATAAGAGAGAGGGGCTTTTGGTTTGGAAAAAATAGCTTTCATTTATTGTGAATAAAGAGGACTGTTTGGTTCAAGAAGGAGCCTGTTGTTTCAAATTTGTTTCCCTTTTCTCTAATATGTTTAGAATCAGTGTGTTGTTGCAAGACAAATGTGATTTGCTTTATACATATTGGTAACTTACATTTCATGGTTACGCCTGGTTATTTGAATATGATTCACATCATGGTTAAATCATGAAAGGTTTTTGATTCAGAACTAAGTCGGACATCAGTTGCAAGCTTCTCTTGCATAAAATGGAATGTGTATTCCTGTATGAATGATTGGATTGAAATTAAGGATTAATGCAACCTTGTTCTTATGTGAACCAGTAATTGATTCATTTAGACTTGGAATTCGAATATGATGTTTAACCTCTCTTTGTCATGCTCCTGGAGGATAGATTAGGATAGTTAGAACTAGACTAGAGTAGCGTGAAGTAGTGTAGATAGGATTCAATACATAGTGGTTAGATATTTTATTTTGTTCATGTAATTGAAGCCTTCTTCCCATAAGAAATCTTTCAACTCATTTAACAGTTTATGGGGTCCCTTAAAACCCGTTGGAACTAGCCATTCCAAATGAAAGCAGGTTTTATTGGGGCTTGTGGTCGAGTTAGTTCCCCTTGTTGGTATAGTGAAAATTCACCATGTCAAGATATTCGTGCTAAAAGGAGGGCTTGAACCACCATCCACATCTTTTCAAGATTTCATCTATAAGTGCCATGCATGGATTCAAAAGGACTAACGTATGGATTGTAGAGGCTGAAAAGAGCACTCCACCCATTTGAAAGAGCCCCATTTCGAGGAAACAAAGACCCCTCTAAGTCGTGTTTCTAGGTCACCCAAGGAAGAGAGATTGTGGGAGTACCCTGTCACTCAGGAAAAACCAGTCAGAAGACTTACTCGAGCTTACGCTCGTTCCCTATCCCAGATCCCTGTCTTTCAACCTTTATCTTTGATGGCAAAAAGAATGCCAAGGATCTATCACATAAATGAAGAGACATCTACAGCACCTTCTCTTGAAGATATTGTGCTTGATTCTTTGCAGAGTATCGACTCTCCTTGGGAAGAAATCCTAAAGATTCCCCTTCTGAAGGCAACCCATGGCCCGATTTTGAAAATGCTAATGAAGAAACCCTCAACCAGAACCTCCATATCCATAACATGGCTAACGTTCCTCCCCCAGGTGGGAATCAACCTCTAGCTCCCCCTCCGGGTGGGAATCAGCCTCTGCCTCCTCCAAGAGCACTCCCTCACTGGCTTACACAGGATGTTGTAGCGGTACCTAGGTAGCAACATCCCTTACCCAAGAACGCAAAAAGATTATTGCATAAATTTGACCCTGAGTGGGGAGATGTGGCTGATAACCACATTCATTCCTTCTTCCTAGCCATGCTCATGTTGGGGGTATCTGATGAGGATGTGGTATGTTTCTTGTTTCCTTTTACTCAGGTTGGTTCAGCTTCCACATGGTACTTTAGCTTGAGAATAGGATTGATCACCTCATGGGATGCCTTTCAATAGGCTTTCCTAGACAAGTTTGGTGATGACAAAATGCCTGCAGCCTTAGTTTTAGAGCTATCCCGTTTGAAAATGGACACCAAGGAAAGGGTCAAGGATTTTAACATCCGGTTCAGTACTTTGTTAACAGAATCTCAACCACCACTAGACCTACTGATGAGGCGTTCATGGAATTCTACATCTCTGCTCTCACTTTCCCCATTACAATGTGGGTCAAGAGAAGTAACACACAAACCTTACAAGGTGCTATCGATGAAGCAATAAAAGTCGAGACTGAAATGATCAGTCTCACAACATGTCATCATAAGGCTGAAGGAAAGAAAGCCTCTCAGTCATCCAAGGAAAGTAGTGGGAATGATAACAAAGTGGCTGAGGGAAAATAAAGGGACACCACGGATGTAGAAGATTTGCATCAGATCATTAAGAAATTAACAAACACAGTCATAGATATGAAAAGGAATTTTTGTGAGAGTGGAGGAGAGTATAAAAATAGAAAACCCTTCAAACCTTTCTTTCGCAAGAAGATAGAAGGTGTTCATGATCAAATTGTGTTGCAGACTCCACCCAATGAAGGGAACCTAAATATGGAGGAGCTAGGTCTTATTGGATCGCTCCTTAACAAGGAAGGACCTATAGTGGAGTTGGAGCCAGAACAAGAAATTGAGGAGGAATACCTAGTAGAAGAGCCCGTGGACGAAGAATCTTAGATCAACATATTGTGGGATTTCTATACAAATGAGAATGATGATGACGAAGGAGATAGTAGGGCAGAAATCCACACTAACGAAATCCACACATGAAGTAAGGGGCCACTTGCAGGTGTGATGAAGCCTGTAGACCAAACAAAGAAATATTTCTACCCTTTGAATGCATCCGCTCCCAAAGTTCTTGGTTAGAAGGGCAGACCAAGTGGTCAGTTCAAGAATACCCTAGTGGCAAACCATCCAGAGAAAGAGAACACAACTCCCACTGCAACGAAGGCGACTCCAAATGGTAAACTCCCACCTAAGAACAAAAAAACTGGTACGTTTACTCTACCTTATCCTACTTATAACATTGATTACAATATTGTGGATGATCTTAAGAAATCTAGGGCCAATATCACATACTTGGATTTGTTGAAATTAACGCAACAAAGAGATCTGCTCCTGAAAGCTATGAATGAGTGAAATTCCAAAACTCCCACCATCCCAAGCAATGAAACCAAGAAGTCAGTGTCCAGACCTGCCAATACCTCCATGACAACCCAAATGCCATTATCTGTGGAAGCTACTCTGTCCAAAATCAATTGAAACCTCCAAGATGTCAGTGCAGTCATGATAGGGAGAAAATAAAAATCCATGACCCCACCTTTCCTTATCACATTTGAAATCCTCAACATGAATGTACATAATTTCTTGCTAGATTTTGGTGCCTCATCCACTGTGATGCCTTATGCTGTTGCTAAAAGACTACATGTGATACCCGAGAAAACTGGGACTCGAATTATGCAATTGGACAGGAGCAATGTGAAGGTAATTGGAGAATTGAAAGATGTGTTCATTCGGATGGCTGCTAAACCACAATATACACAAGTCATCGATATAGTGGTAGTTGATATACTCGAGGCTTATGGAATGCTGCTTAGTAGGGACTGGTCAGCAAAACTGAATGGATATTTCTTAATTGATTGGTCCCACCTCTTGCTGTCTCAGAAGGGAAAAGGTGATATGCTGAGAGTTGATCGAGAGAGATACATGAAGTATGTGGTAACAGAACTAAATGGTTCCAATGAACCTGTAATGTTTACCAACTCCATCCTTGGGAACTATAGTTTCGATGTTTATGCTATAGAAACCTGTTTTGGAGAATTCCATGCAGAAACAGTAAACTTTGACATACACAGTTGGAAACTCCCTTCCGTAATCCAACTGATGAAGTATCCTGTATTATAGTAGATGATAGGATTAATTTCGTAGGTAGTAGTTCTATTGATGTAACATTAGATTCTATATTTTGGAAACTCTATTTTGATGGCTCTAACTACCTTGAAGGTGCAGGTGCTGGGAGCATTTTCATTGACCCGCAAGGGAACCAACATTTGATGGCCAGACCGATTGGAGTTTGCATGCACCAAAAATACAGCAGAATATGAAGGCTTGCTGCAGGACCTGAAGAAAACCATTGATATGAAGGTAAAAAATCTTAAATTTTTTGGTGACTCACAGATAATCATGGATCAGGTAAGGGAAAAGATACATTGCAATTCACCACACTTGGTAAGGTACCAGCATGAGGTATGGAGCTTAATTGGTAGTTTTGATTCTTTTAATATCACATACATACCTCGAGGGAAAAACCAAGATGCTGATCTGATGGCTAGTATGGCTACTAAAATTTTGCCTAATTTTAGATTGAAGAAGAACAAATGTTATGTTGAATTGATTTTTAGACCATCCATGCTTGATAACATCTCAAATTGGTAGGTGTTCGAAAATGAAAAGCTTATGAATGGGAGTAAAGAGGAGGTTAAGCCCTACCAACAAAAGCTTCGTAAGATGCATCCAGGCCCAGGACCATTGGTGAAGAAAGAGCTTAACAAAATGCTGGATGCTAAAATCATCTTTATGGTCATGCACACCCCTTGGGTAGCCAATCTTGTGCGAGTAAGAAAGAAAATTGGAAACATCAGACTATGTATCGATTTCAGAAACCTGAACCAAGCATGCCAGAAAGATAGCTATCCTGTCCCTTCTATAGAACACATTCTCTTGTGTGTTTCTGGGTCTGAAATTTTGTCCCTATTAGATGTGTTTTGAAGATATAATCGAGTATTGGTGTCTAACGGAGATCAGCTTAAGAAAACATTCCAACACTTATGGCTGAGCCAATTTCAAGTTGTGGAAAAAATTGGTCAGGGAACTTACAGATTGAAAACTTTACAGGGGGAAACTGAAGAACTCCATGTTAATGGCCAACATCTCAAAAGATACCTCCAGTAGCCACCACATGGTGGTTACCTCCTGAGTAGGTTAGGATGCATTTTATTTTGCTGTTAGTTTAGTCACATTTCCTTCTTTTACTTTCTTTCTTTTCTACAAAACTCATTCTCCTTCTGTTTTGAATTACATTCCTTTTCAGCGAACTGATTTTAGCCCTCCAGTCTCATTTCTTACCTTTTCAATAGTGCACTCACTCATTACCATCAGCCTTTACTTTCCTCATTAACCTGCTAGTGAGTCTGCCGATTCTAAATCCATCATTACCTTGCAAATCAAAAAAATTTCCAATGAGCCCATGAGAACTTGTAAACTAGCAGTGGAATTCAAACCGAAGCCACTCATTGGCATCTGTTGGGAACTAGGTGAGATGTGTTGATAACTTGGATATCTGGAGCATGTGGGGGCATCTTTATAAAACAAAAAATGTGTAACTATAGCAAGACTGACATGGACGAACGTTGCATTTTAAGTAAATCCCACTTAGACCTTGCCTACACTTTCCTTTAAGGTTTACAGTCATTCTCCATTGGTCCCCATCCACCACACTAAATTGTCCAATACCTGTTATCTACAATTGAACCTCCTTTAATGGTCTAAGCTCATTGTCATATACCCTGTGGCAAATCCAATTGTGCTCTAGTCCTTGTGCCTAAAACTAGAAGTACTTTGTTGACACCTAATCCTTGTGATTGGGTGAATTTATGTAAATAAATAAATTATAAATATGAACAGTCATCGAGAGACGAATTGAATAGTCTCTCCCTCATGTATATAACAAACACCTACCTAATGGAATAATACGGTCGAATCATTTTTGCCTTATGGAGTTACTGCCTGGCTTGACATGGTATCAAAGCCAAGTTCCCAAAATAGTTGTAACTCCCTTCACTGTTGCTACTGTGGAATGTACGCTGGTCTGTCATATGCATTTTTATTTCTGAACGCTGGCCCTATCTGTCATATGCATTTTTTATTTCTCAACACTAGCCCTGAATGTGGCCTGAACGCTGTCTGTTCATAAACGTTCACCTGAACACTAGTAGCCTGCTCCACGTAGCCTGAAAGCTGCTAGCCTGCTCCACGTAGCCTGAACGTTGTCCTGACTGAGCACTGTGTGTTAAAATTGTTTTTGAAGGGCTTGTGATTTTGTTTCTCCATTTTACTTGTTGTGGCAGTCTGCACTGATTCACATCAAGCATTTCAAACCCATTCACACCGCAACCTTTCATTGCCTCTTGGTCCTATTGCCCATTTGCCTCATTAATTCTGATTTTTGACAGCTCTATGCTGTAGAGAAAGTGCTATTTTCTGTTGGGTATCTGTTAAATTTAGAATTTTGAAAGAAAACCACACATTCAGAGCAGAGTTTTGTAAAAAGATCAGATCAATCGAGGTGCAGGAATGTAGCTGGTGAGTTCTGTCAAGGAAGTAGCGTTGAGAAAGGGTCGGGCCCCTCGATTGATGGTTACGTGATACCTTATGGAGTCGTGTGGAAGGTGCTGATTTTTGTGCTTTGGTGTATGCATGAAACGACGTGCTCAGGCTTGCTTAAATAATTAAGAAAATACATATTTATGCTTCCACTGCTCCCAAAAACATATGAAGCTTGAGCTTAGCCCCTCATGTGACCACCAAGGGCATTTGATTAGCGGCGACTGATTTGAAGTTAAATGCGCTAATCCACCGACCGATATTGAAGAAACCAACCACTGAAAGTGACATCCTGACTGAAAGCAACATCCTGATATTGGTAGCTGTATTTGAAGTCCTCTTTGAAATCCCTATGATTTGATTTTACATCTTTGTATCTTAATTTAAGAAGTCCGAATTGTTTTCTGTATGCAAAATAAGTGATACAAGCCCTTTCTTGAAGTGTAAGTTCCGAAATTTGTATTGTCCTCATATCAGATACTGTGATACACTTGATTCTCATACACAATAACTAAGATCTAGAACTCTTCTGCTTCAAAATTTGAAGTTCATTCGAAAGGTATGATTAAAACATAAACGCGAGTCTCCCTTGAAAGTTGAGATATAATACAAGACTTAAGTTCTGAGGAAATCTGAGATGTATGATTTGATACAAACAAAGGTGTGACAATGCGAGATATTGAACAGTAATTCAATTACTCTTGGACTATAATGTGTTAGTCTTTTTAGTGGACGCAGTGTTTTATGCTCTTGAGGGTATTTTTTTCGACTTAGTGCAGATGAATGTGAATTGACATTTGAGTTTGTTGTCCAATCACATCAGAAGTATAAAACACACCCTCATTTTCAATGAGTTGTGTAAAGGAGTGTGTGTCGGAGACAGAGAAAATGAACCAGTACAACCTACCTCAGACAAAGAGCTCGTCATTTGGGAAAACAAGAACATCAAAGCTTATGCATTAATTGCAACATCTATAAATGAAGAGGTGGGTTGCCATATTTTGTCATATTCAACTGCCTTTGAAGCCTTACAAAAGCTGAAAGAACTCTATGACTCACATTCTGCACTTGAAGTTGTTCAACTCATGATTAAACTCTTCACTCTTGAATTGCAAAATAATGATCCTCTTGGTCTTGCATCTGATGTAAAGTCTATAATGCATGATATCAAATCCACTAAGGTTGAATTGGATATTCCCCTCATCTCTTTTCTCAAGGCACTTTATCCTACTTACTCCAATTATCTTGAGTCATTGCAAGCAAATGGAAATCTCAAAGATTTAACCTTTGAATCTCTTGTGAAAAAGTTTGCTGAAAGAGAGAAAGATTTTGGAAAGAAGACAACCCCTGAATATTCTAAAGAGGCTGTGTACCTTGCTCATAAAGAAAAGCATCCTGCTCAAGATTCTACAAGAGGAAGAGGTGGTTGACGAGGAAGAGGAAGATCTTTTTTCAAAGGCAGGGGGGCAGACATTCTCAAGGAGAAAAGGTAGATTTGCATTCATACGCTGCAAAAGAAATGGATCACATGATGCCTCTACATGCAATCTACCATGGAACAAAATTGAGCAGAAAAGAAACCAACAGAAAGGTAAAACTGATGATACAGACAAAGGTAAAGCACATGAATCCGCTCACTATGTTGTGGCACAATGTAACATTGGAGTAAATAAAGATTTATTTAATGCTTCACTTGCCTATTGGAAAAATGATTGGTTGCTTGATTCAGGAACAACCTGCCACATGACTAATAGAAAATATTTTTTTGAAGATTTCACTGACAATGTTGATGGAGCAGTATACTTTGCAGATCAATCAAAAATCAAGCCATCAGGGCTTGGCACAATCAAGCTTAAACTGCCTGGTCTTACAGACTTTCTTCTGCATCATGTTCTATATCTCCCATAGCTCAAGAGAAACTTGTTGTCCTCGGTCCACATCTGCCAGCAAGGTCACTCCATTCATATGTTTGATGGCAAGCTTGAATTAAGAAAAGCATCTGACCACTTACTTGTCATGAGGGGAATAGAAGAAGAAAGGCTTCTCAAACTGTAAGGAACCTCTACTCATGCACAACATTTCTCATACAATTCTCATCATGAAGAAGGTACACTTCCATAAAGTTTATTATGGCATGCTAGATTTGGAAATTTGAACTATGACAGTCTCCGCTTATTGAAGAAAAATGGTGTTGCTGGTTTGCCTACAATTCCTAGGAAACTTAAGCAATGTGATGCTTGCATTCTAGGAAAGCATAGCAAATAGTATTTTCATGATTCACATTCAAGAGCACATAGGAAACTTGAACTCATTCATTCAGATTTAGGTGGTCTAATGCCTGTTCCTTTTGCAAATGGAAATAAATATATCATGACATTTATTGATGACTACACCAGAATGTGTTGGGTTTATCTATTGAAGAAGAAATCTGATGCTTTCCAAACATTCAAGAATTTTCATAAATGGATTGAAAATGATGCACAATCTCATATTGGGTTTATTCACACTGATAATGGAAAAGAATACATATCAAATGAATTTGAAAACTATCTTCGCCAACATGGGATAAAATATCAAACAATTGTGCCTTATAATCCCCAACAGAATGGTGTAGCTGAAAGAATGAATAGGACAATCTTAAATATGGTACGATCCATGCTCTTCTTAAAAAATGTAAAGATAATGTTTTGGGTTGATGTTGTTCTATTTGCTGCATATATAAAGAATAGATGTCCATCTAATGCTATAAGAAACAAGACTCCATATGAAATATGGTATGGACATGTTCCTTCGGTAAAGCATGTCACGGTCTTTGGTTCCACCTATTATGCCTTGATACCAAAGGTACATAGAAACAAACTTGGTGCTATAAGTCGCAAGTGTATCTTCTTGGAGTATTCAAACACCTCCAAAACATATTGTTTCTATGATAAAGTAAATAAAAAGTTTGTTGTATCTAGAGATGTAATTTTTCTTGAATCATCCAAAACTGACAATGTTGTTGAGTGGCAACTTAATCTCTTGGATAGATTCGCAAAAGCAAAATCATTTCAAGAATTTGATAATCAAATTCCACATTTTGAAGGGGGTATTCCTATACTAGATCAACATGTGGAATCTTCTTCTAAAGAACACTCTCCCCCGCATGAAAATCCAACAACGGATGATGCTTTAAGTGATGTAATTGACAGAAATGGGAGAGTCAATCTTGATTCAGTCCCAACTCAATCAACAGAGCAGCCTAGAACATCTAAAAAAGGTCCCCCAAAGTGACAAAGACACTTGAAAGTGTTCATCCTGATGAAGTTGGAAAGACAGGAACTAGAAATTCAAACTGGCAAAATGGAGGTGATGTAGATGACTCTAATTCACCTGTTGATACGGATGTTTCTTATGATTGTGAATTGAACTTGTCTACAGATTTTGAACCAACTTCCTTCAAAGAATCTGCTTCTCATGATGAATGGAAAGAAGCGATGCAAAAGGAGTATGATTCCCTCATAAACAACGACACTTGGAAGTTGGTTGATCCTCCATTAGGAACCAAACCAATTGGCTGCAAGTGGGTCTACAAGAACAAGTATAAAGCTAATGGCTCACTTGACAAGCACAAAACTAGGCTTGTGGCAAAAGGTTTTGCACAGAAGGAAGGGGTTGATTATGAGGAGACCTTTTCCCCCACAGCAAAATGGGCTACCATCTAGACACTCTTTGCATTAGCAGCTCAGAACTGTTGGAAAGTCCACATAATGGACGTAAAAACTGCTTTCATAAATGGAGATTTAAAAGAGAATGTTTTTATGTCCCGGCCTGAAGGAATTTTTGTGAAAGGACATGAACATGAAGTATGCAAACTTGTGAAGTCCTTCTATGGCCTCAAGCAAGCACCGTGAGCCTGGTATGAGAAACTAACTGAGCATCTTCTGAAACTCAATTTCAAACATTTTGATCTTGATGATGCAACTTTATTTGTCAAGAAAGTTGGAAAAACAATTGTATATCTTGTGGTATATGTAAATGATCTTTTGATGATAGGGAATAATGAAAGCTACGTTGCATCCATAAAGAAGGAATTGGGGAAAGGTTTTGAAATGACTGATTTGGGCTATGTTCATTACTATCTTGGCATTGAAGTAACCCAACATCCAAAGTCCATATTTCTTTCTCAAAAGAAATACATTGGAGATTTGTTGAAACAGGTTTGGCATGACAAAGTGCAATCCTCTTACTACTCCAATGGAACAAAACTTAAAGCTCACATCTATTGAAGGAAAAGAATTTGAGGATGCAAAAAAGTATAGACAACTTATAGGAAGTCTCAACTACCTAACTACTACCAGACCAGACATTTCGTTTGTTGTTGGAATCCTCTCCAGGTTTATGCAAAAGCCTTGTGAGGGACATTGGTCTGCTGCAAAAAGAGTTCTAAGGTACTTGGATGGAAATCAAGACTTTGGAATCAAATATACATAGGTGGATGACTTCAGCTTGATTGGATACTCTGATTTAGACTTCAATGGAGACAAAGAAACTAGGGTATCAACTTCAGGATATGCTATGAGTCTTGGATCAGGATCTGTCTCCTGGAGATCACACAAACAATCAATTCCAGCAGATTCCACAACAGAAGCAGAATATGTGGTAGTAGCTGAAGCAACAAAAGAAATTGTGTGGCTTAGGAAAATTCTTGAAGATTTGCAGGTAAAACAAATACAATCAACCCCACTCATGATTGACAATACCTCTGCAATAAAGTTGGCCAAGAACCCAAATTTCCATGATCAAACGAAGAACATCAATACTAAATATCATCTAATTCGACATCATTTCGAGGCCAAGACAATCCATCTCCGTCATTGTTCCAAAAATGAGCAAATTGCAGACATCTTCACCAAAGCGCTTGGAAGAGAAAAGCTTGAACAATTCAGAATGATGCTTGGACTCACCAACATCGCTTCAAATTAAGGGGGGGAATGTTGACACCGAATCCTTGTGATTAGGTGAATTTATGTAAATAAATAAATTAGAAATATGAACAATCATCGGGAGATGAACTGGATAGTCTCTCCCTCATGTATATAACAAACACCTACCTGATGGAATAATACAGTTGAATCATTTTTGCCTTATGGAGTTACTGCCTGGCCTGACAGACTTATTCAAAAGAAAATGAAATGTCAAATCCTTGTGGCAAACTGGAAGGACAAGTTGTTTGGGAAGCCAGTTAGAGTAGGGACTATTGCTGGGCTCAGAGTACCAATTAACACAACAAGCCCAACCTTGCTTAAGTAGTTTAAAAATATGGCATGATCCATGACTGCGCCCCATTCAATCAATGAAAATATGACACTGAAATTCTCATATAAAGTGCAGATAAACATATCTACATCTAGTTTGATGAGAAATAAAGAGCTGCGTACACACATAAACAGGTACTGACAGACCAGTGATGGCCCTGAAAGGATTTTTGAAAGTAGGAATCAGGTAAAGGAAGGTCAATAAATTCCATAAAATTACCATTGGAGAATGCTTGTCAAAACCATATCAATAAGTAGAAGCTATTTGTCTTTATCCCACTTGAAGCAATTAATGTTGAAGTGGAACCCATGCATGTTCATTAGTATAGTTTTCAGTTCAATTTTGTCTTAACACCTTGATGATTTATTGATCTGAGGTTTTATTTGGAAACAGAGATAACTGGTTCACCCAGCGGTTTTCCATTTGTTGTGGCCACAACTACCACCCTATCAAAACTTGCCATGGTAGCAATTTTGGATGGGTCCCCTAAAGTTGATCTTCCACCTCTCCGAATGATCTATTTTATTCTAGAGGTTTTAACTCGTTGACCGAGCCAAATCTCCAATTCCTAATGGTTAAGCCCCCCTCTTTAAACATCTGCCGCATGATCCATTTATAATCCTTTCTAGTCCTTCACTCATATCCTCCGTTGGCACCTTTCAACCTTCAAAAATCTTCCATCGCACCTTCATCTCCATTATAACTCTTTATAATAGAAATACTCAAAAATATGCATAATCACCCCTTTTTGGCATATCGCAATTAACATTGCACATTGCTCTTTTCCAGACCCGACGGAATTATCAACCCAAATACATATATTTCGGGTTTAGAAGCCCCATCGCATATCGCAATCGGCGGGTCCGGGGCCTATATATAAGGCACATCATTATACCCCGGACCTACCGATGATTATAAAGCCTAGCATATAATATTCCAAGTCCGGCCTAACAGATGGACGCGGGTTTTCCCGTATACTCTTGTGTTTTTCGGAAAAACATTGAAGTTGGGGTTTTCCAAAGGGAAGCTTTACATTGCGGACGCGCCAAGATTATTAACGACGATCTATATATTATCAGGTTTGGAACCAATCTCATATTGCAATTGGCAGTGCCCATAGCGTGAACTTAAAGTGTAGTCTGATATGGAAAACTTGTCGAGGTTGTTAAATATAACACACACACACACACACACACACACACACACACACACACACACATATATATCGTGTCCGACCTAATCACATATTGCAATTGGCGGGGCCCTCGGCTTGCGCATATTGTGATATGCGATATGGCGGACCTGCTGATTTGATTAAACATAATATATATGCTATCGAGTTCGCCCCTCACCCATCACAAATCGCTATCGGTGGGGTCTAGTGCTCATGCATAAGGTGCAACATCAAAGGGCGGACCCTCCGATGATTATAGGATTTGATATATGATTTTTGAAGTCCAACTCTATGGCCCGGCCGCAGGTTTTCACATATTTTCCTGTGTATTTGAAAAATTGTATAGCCGCAGTTTTTAATGGAAAATCCCATATGGTGGACCCGATAGAGTATAGGTTCCTGTCTATAGTCTTTCAAGTTCGAATTTTTATGTGTTAAGCCATGATCTTCATTGCAAATCGGATTTACAATCACGAGACTTAATCATTGCATAAATTAAAAAGAAGGGGGATTCTTTCACATTTGATGTTATAAACACAAGATCTATGTTTTGTACGCATGTTTTCCATATTCCTCACAGTCAGAACTGATATGAATTATTCTTGCAGGAAAATTCGAGTAGACTCAGTAACGGATAAATATGAGTTGTATCAAGATGACACCTCTGCTCCACCGGTGTCAGCATTGTGAAACACACTATGCTAGAGGGAATATAGACCGCCATAGTGCATGATGGAGGCGCTCTCTGTGTTCAGTTGAAGCACTCATGACAACGTTGTTCCATCAAGATGTCATCACTGTTAGATACATCATAAAGCATGCTAGATGTGGGAAGATGAGGGCAGCATCTTCAGTTTCCTTCAGGAAATGATAGAGAATGATAGCCACTCCACAAAGGTGCAAAGAAATGATACACAGTCCTTCTCTATTACAAAGGCATCCATTCATTCCCCCATGAAGTGGAACACTCCACCAAAAGTGACCTCAGCATGTCAGTAGTTTCACCGACCATTCTCATATGTATATGCTGATTTGTGTAATGAAAAGAGTGTAAATGAAAGGTCATGGAAGACAGAGGGTCATGTGGGACTGCATAAGTATTACCTCCAGATAGGAGAGAAGGGATTTTGGTTTGGAAACAACAACTTTGATTTATTGTGAATAAAGAGGACTATTTGGTTCAAGAAGGAGCTTGTTGTTTCAAATTTGTTTCCCTTTTCTCTAATATGTTTAGAATCAGTGTGTTCTTGTTGGTATAAAGACAAATGTGATTTGCTTTATTCATATTGGTAACTTAAAGTTCATGGTTACACTTGGCTATTTGAATATGATTCAACATCATGGCTAAATCATCAAAGGTTGCTAATTCAAAACTAAGTTGGACATCAGTTGCAAGCTTCTCTTCCATAAAATGGAATGTGTATTCCTATATGAATGATTGGATTGAAATTAAGGATTAATGTAGCCTTGTTCTTATGTGAACCAGTAATTGATTCATTTAGACTTGGAATTCATATATGATGTTTAACCTCTCTTTGTCATGCTCCTGCAGGATAGATTAGGATAGTTAGAATTAGACTAGAGTGGCTTGAAGTAGTGTAGATAGGATTCAATACATAGTGGTTAGCTATTTTATTTTGTTGATGTAATTGAAGCCTTCTTCCCAGAAGAAATCTTTCAATTCATTTAACAATTTACGGGGTCCCTTAAAACCCATTGGAACTATCCATTCCAAACGAAAGAAGGTCTGATTAGGGCTTGTGATCGGGTTCGTTCCCCTTGTTGGTATAGCACAAATTCGCCATGTCAACAAGAACATAAGCTATTACATGAGAATATAAGATGTAAACTTTGAAATCTTTGATGGTGTTGACTAGAGAAAAATCTTTCTTTTCCATTCTATTGTACTTTAAAGGTGCATCCCTAAGGGCTTTGCTAAAGAAGGCAATAGGTTGTTCAAAACCCTGATCATTCTTCTGCAGTAGGACTACAACAATTGTGTGTTCTGAGGCGAAAGAAAATATAATGAAATCCCTATCCAACATTGGATTGATTAGAACTGGTGTTTTTGTTAAGGCTAACTTAATGTCATCAAAAGATCTCTTAGCCTCAAGTGTCCATTTAATAGTCGAATCATTCTTCAACATGTTATTTAATAATCTAATTAGTTCTTCTAAGTTAGAAATAAATCTTTTGAGAAAGTTTATTTTACCTAAAAAGGCTTGTAGTTCTCTGATGCTCCTAGGATGTGGTATCTGTAAGATGGCTTCAATTCTTGTAGGATCTATTTGGATACCATCTTTGGAGATTATGAGGCCTAACAGTTTTCCCTCTTCCAACCCAAATAAATATTTTTTAGGGTTCAAAGAAATACCATACTTTCTACACTTGATAAAGACCTCCCTTAGATGATCTAGGTGTTGTTCATCAGATTTAGAGGATATTGTGATATCATCTACGTATATTACAAGGAAGTCATGGATTTACTTAGCAAAAGCTATATCCATAGCTCTTTGAAAGGTGGCCCCTGCATTCTTTAACCCAAAAGGCATCTTCACCTACATGAAAGTGCCCCAAGGAGTGGTGAATGGAGTTTTTCCCTGATTGTCTGGGTGTACTAAAATATGGTTATAACCAGAAAACCCATCTAACAAAGAGATTCTGGTTGAACCTACTACCCTCTGTAATATGTGATCCACTTTGGGAAGAGGGTAGTATCCTTGAGTGAAACTTTATTGAGATTCCTAAGGTCAACACACAATCTAATTTCACAAGTTTTCTTTCTTGTGGGTACCAAATTAGAAACCCAATTAGAGAATCTAATTGGTGATATGATCTAAGCTTCATATGTTCTTTTGATTTCCTTTTCAATAGAAGGAAATAGAATAGGATTAATCCTTCTAAGCTTCTGTCTAAAAGTTTTCTGGTTTTCTTTTAGGGGGATAATGTGTTGTATTATGCTAGTGTCATAGGACTTGAGGTCCTCATAACTCCAAGCAAAAACATATTGGAATTCTTTAAGCAGTTCTATGTATTTCACTTTTTCATTAGGAGGTAAAGACTTTGAAAGTTTTATCAATTTAGGATCTTCATTGGAGACTATGTTACACTCCTCTATGTCCAATTTTAAGGGTTCCATTTTTGGTTTTCTAGGGACATCGTGTAAATCAAACAAATCCTCAAAAGGAGTTAATCCTTTGGGCAAAAATTGTCTTTGAGATTGATGATTTCAGATTCTTCGTCGTTTATCTCATCAATTTCAACTTGCTTTAGGTTTTGAATATCTAATTTTGTAAACTTCGTGGAATGGAATCTATCTATCTCTTCATATTCTAATTTTTTAATTTCTATTTTATCTATAAAATCAAGATCTAATGTTATGTCAGTATCTATGCTGTTGTTTACAAATTCTTCATCTAAAGTTAGAAAATTGTTTATTTGTTGGTCATTAGTGAATACTTGCCAGTTTTTCAAGTTTTCAGGGATAGTAGGTCTGTGCCTAACCTTAGCAGTGTAATGATGGTTAGGTTGAAATGGTAACTTACAAGTGTTGGAAAACATAGCTAAACTATGAGCTTGCATATTGTGTTTTCTTAGGATGACTGCGAGCTTAGTTTCTAAAAAAGTATTTAATATTTCTACAACTATTCCTCTATAAAAGCCTAACCTAGGATCCCTAGTCATATATAAATCATTAATTTGTTTTATGACCAACTCAGAATATCCCATAATAGAAACTCTTAGGGCTCCTAACCTTTTAACCAACTTGAGGCCTAGAAGAAGTGCTTCATACTCGGCCATGTTGTTAGTGCATTTCAAATTTAACCTATAGGCATGATCCTCTGAGTGGTCATTCTCTAAATTGTAAATCCACACTCCTGCTCCTGCACCTAGTTTGTTCACTGACCCATCAAATTCAATATGCCATAGCATTTCATGTTCATAATTCTTACTGTCTGGGGGAACAAAATCTTCTTTGGCTAAGGTATCTTCATCATCTTTTTTATCTGAAAGCTCTTGAATTTGGACAATTTGATTTTCTGCTACAACTGCAATTTATTTTGGTTCTGAAGTAATGTTGTTTGAAGTGTCTTCTTGCTTTAGTTCAACATTGTAAAAAATGAAAGAATCGATGTCAGAATTCATGGAATATATAGGAAATTTTTGAGTCCTTGCTTGACTACTCAGTACATATTTCATTAGGGTCTCTCAGCATAATTTTTTAGGATGTCCAAAGACTAAACTTGTGGCATATGACATGTCAAGTTGTAAAGATCCTGGAGTTTGGCCCCCCATGATCTAGACAACAACATACCATATTTAGGTGGTATATCAGCAACAACTATGTCCATAAGAATGGTCTTAGTAGGGTATTGTACTGGGGAAACACACAGGTCCTTTATTAGTCCTAGGCACTTAACTTGACTTGAATCAAATGAAAACAGGTCCGTGTAAGGCCTAGTTGTATCCAAGTTCAATTTCTTCATAATAGATTTAGGCATTAGATTGTGTGAAGCCCTAGAGTCTAGCATAGCATTGTGTAGGATTTTATCGTGAATGTTAAGGCTAATGTAGAAGGGTGGTATTTCTCCTTCCACTAGTTTTCCATTAACATCAAGACCAAAAATTAGCACAGGCTGATCATCAAATAAGTTAATAAAGTCTTCATTCTCAACAAAGTTTAAGGATTTTCTTATTTGAGATTTGTAAGTTTCATGTTTAATCAGCTCTGTTAAGGGAACTCAGATTTTCAATTTGGCTACCTTTGCCCCCAAATTGAAAGTCAAAGGGGATTTCTCTGTTTGAATGTTTGGAATTTTAACAACAGCGTTTGGAGTAGCTTGTTCTTCTTTTTCAGTGTTTAGAGTCTTTTTTAGTGGATTTTCTAATATATCTTCTGGAGACTATTCCATTGTTTCCTTGGAGGGAACTAAAGTGGCGGGTTTCTCATTAGAAGGTTGGTCATTGGTTACATCTACAATGGTGGGACTAGGAGGGTTCTGATTTTGTCTAGAGAGGATTTGGAGAGTTTTTGTAACTGGAACTAATTTAATTTTCTTAGGCTGATTTGGTACTGCTTTGTTATTTTGGTCTGGAGCATCAGTGTTCTTTTTGCTCCTCAAATTGTACTATTTATGCATTTCAAAGATAGCAGGATCATACCCTTGTTTGTAGTCGAATGATTCTCCAGATTGGATCTGGAATTGCTGAAGTATGTGTAATTCTTGATCATCTTGAGTCAAAAATTTAGTTTCCTCATCATCTAATCCCATTAAGTTAATTTGTGTGTCTTTTTCAGGGTCTTCTGAATGGGAAGTTTCAACATAGTTTTCTTGAAAAGAAGGCCTAATATTTTGATCAAGTATATTTTTTCCAGTGTTCTGATTTTGATTCTTTCTAAAGTTTGGATTTCTCACTGGAGGTGCCTGTTGATTATCCCAGTGAGGCTTTCTTTCAATGTTATCCATCCTATCCATCAATTTTTCCATTCGTTTGGCTAGGGCATCCATTTTAAGGTCAAAGGGTGAGGTTTCATCTTTCAAGGGTGCTCTTCATTCATTCCTAACCCTAGCTCTTTTTGCTAGCATATTAACTTCTACACTAATTGCTACACTCTACATATATTCTAGAGTTGGCGGATTTCTTTCTCTTAGTTGAAATGCCATATCAGTGTCAAACCCGTCTAGAAACTTTATCAGAGCTAAGCCATGTGAGGGTCTAAGGTTGACTAGTATTGCATTGTATACACTGTTAAATCTAGTATAGTAGTCCTGAACTGTTTCATTTGGTCCTCTCCTAATGTTTTCATACTCTGAAAGAATTTGAAGAGGGTTCTTTTCTTTTCCCATCTATTTAAAAATTGTTAGTAAAAAAATTCTAAACTATCCATACTATTGTTAGGCAGAGATCTAAACCACGTTCTCACATCGCTAGCTAGAGTTTGGGAAAAAAACTCTAATTTGGACATCTCCAATATCAATTTCATGCAACTCAAAATGATTTGTCATATTTCTTGTATGTTGTTGTGCTGTGTAGGATCGCATGCCATCAAATAGGACAATTTCACTCTGGTAGTCTTGTGGCATGGCACCTCGTGGAGAAGGCATCACAAGAGGGGAATATCCATTTGCCATGGCTCTAAGTTGGGCACGACTGAGAATTGGAGTTTGGGTTCCTGGGGGTAGTACAGAGGTTGATGGGGAACTGAGGGTACTAGGCATTTGATGGGTAGTGATAGGTTGATGGGGAAGTGAAGGTATGAATGGATATGTGGAATGAACTTTAGAGATGTGAGGGAATAATGGTGAACTAAAAGAAGTTGAAGATGTCTCAAAAAGTTTAGGGATCTTAACAGTAGTGAGGGATGACTGAGGGGAATTTAGAAGATACTGATCAATTGACAAGTTTGCCCTTTGGAATTCAAGTTAAACTATAAATTCTGGATCTAGAACTATGTCATCAAGTGCACTCTCAGACCTGGTTCTAAATAGGGAAAGGTCAAAATACTCGTCAAAGGGGAGGTCTTCTAAGAACAACCACTCATTTGGGCAGGAAACTACTTTAATTGAAGTTGTAGCACTGATTGAAGTTTCTTGTCTTCTGGATATTCTTGAAATTAGATTAGGATTGTCAAATACGTGGGGAGGGTTTGGATCACGATTGGCCCTAGTATAATGAGTTCTCCTTGAAGTCAGATTTCAAGCTTTTCCTAATTACTTTCTTTTTTGTGAAATTTTATAAATAACTTCTAATAAACCCTTCAATAGGCTTGAAATAAAAAATTTAAATTTCTCAAAGGTTTTTTAAGACTGACGGTTTGATTCCCCAGTGGAGTTTCCACTATGTTATCACTCTGAAGTCTTCCCTAGAAGTTATAAAAATAAGGAATAATCTGAGGTAACCACAAACCTAATCTTTAGACTTAGGTTCTAGCCAACCTAAATCCAGAGAGGGCTCTCTATTTATAATTAACTTTGTTTTGGTGGTATTTTAGGCTAGTTCTTAGTTCTCATAAGGTTTTGATTTTGGTTGGGTGTTGGAATTCTAGGAACAGATGGCAAAGAAAGGCTTTCAAGCCATTGGGCTATGGAGTCAATCAAAGGATGGCTTAACTGGATCAGATCAATCACTAAAGGAAGAATTCACAGGGTAGTCTAGCAAAGCAAAAGGAAAATCTTCGGGTTCCAATGGATGAGGTAGTCCTGACCAAGGTGAAAGGGAAATAAAGAATCCTTAGACTGAGATCAAGATGAAGAGCGGGAAGTGATCGTGAGCAAAGGGAAACTAATAATCCTTTACTATAGACCTAGGGGGGAAACTATGGAAGTAAGGGAGCAATTAAGAATTCCCAGACTAAGATAGTTTAACAGAAAAAATTAAGAATGTAAATAGTCAAGATAAAGAGCATTAAAGCCGGTTCTGAAATATCAATCCTAGTTTAACATTCAGGTTTCATAAAAACACATATGATTATTAATAAAAATAAAGAGAAACAATAATACACATGAGAGAGAGAATACTTATTTTATTTCTGCTTTCCACAAGAATCCTGTGAAATGTCTTTACTTTATTCCTTGATCTAGAAAGCCAATCCAGTCTTGATTACAATAACTCCTTAACTTGAGAAGAAAATTTCTATAGAAATGTCTTTGAATCCACACTCAATACTTCGAAAGGTGAAGTATTTATACAAAAAGTATTTATAAAATATCTTAAAACAATATGAGAATTAATCTAGGAAATCAAAATATCTTCAAGCATGAAGATAGAGGCAGATGGAAAATTGCATCATGTTGTCCCTTTTATTGTGGTTGTGTTGGTTGTTGCAATTGAACTTGAGCCTGTCGCGTGCATGGAGGTTTGGAGCGCTCTTTCATGATAAAACAAAAAATAATGACTTTTTTAGTTTTATTCGCAATGTCAATCGTTGGCAGGCACATGGGGAAAAGGTACGTTTGGCTTTTAGCAGGAGATGTGACTTTTTGTCGTCTAGCGGGAGGTAGTAAGCAGGTTTGATCACACCGCTTTTGTGGCTGGTGTGGTTTCAGTGGGAGGCCACCTGATGCCACTTGTTGGGTGCCACGTAGAATTGAGGCCCAAAAGAAAAAAACCCATATTGGGCGGGTAAAGTTTGGGTGATGGAGGCCACCCGACATGTATGACCACCATTGGATTAACGGGGAGCCAATCGCATGGTGATTAGGGTGGGGAGTTCGTACGAAGGGTAATGGATGGGCTCAACTAACATTTAAGCGCAGTAGGTTTAATCAAATGATGGTTTAAGGTGGGTTTAGGGCATCAGGGGTGATTTTATTGGCGAAGGGTTTGATTATTAATAAACTGCAGATCGATTAATTAACTCATTAGTCGGGTTCCGGTTATAATAAAGTTTATGTTTCAAAATTTTTTGGGGGCAGCGTACTAATACATAGGGATTTGTTTTTATAACTATACAGGAAGGGCTATTTCTTTAGGGAATTAATATATATAAAGTTAAAAGTTAATGTGAAAATGAAAAAGCGCTAAACTGTAATGTATTTCATTCATTTGTCATTGTCATAAACACATTATACTTAGGATTAAAGTATTTTTGGGTTTTTTGAGAAAAGGGGTCTTTTTCATGGGGGTAATCACTTTTCCTAGGATAACAAGGTTTTATCCTTAGAAAAAGGGATTTCTTAGAGCAAAATGATTTTTCCTTATGAAAATGATATTTTCTCTTAGGAAAAGGGATTTGTTTGGGAATATGAGTGAATTGAAGGGGGTGAATGTTGTTGAGAGGGTTTTTAGTACTTAGGACCTGTAAATCATTGGTTCGAGGGTCCGGTCCCTCTAGAAGTCAGAGAAATGCTCTGAGTCCCTTTGACTTAATATTTTGGGTACTTAAGGCTTTTTATTGGAAATTAGTTAAGTGAAAGGTGAAATGAGTGAGGGATGTTAATCAATTTGACTTTGTGGACTTGATGCATATCCAATTTTCAGCCATACTTAGAACTTTGATGATGAAGGTGATCAATATTATTTTATCTAACAATCATCACAATTCTGCAACCTTTACTCTACTTAGCCAAATACTCATCCTAGCATTTTTACTTCTCTTTATTAGGGTGCACTTAAGCTGGAAAACCCTTTTCAAGACATTTTATTTTATCTTACAATAGTAATCTAACTAAGTCTAACCTTATTACATCCAAGGGCTCAGATTAAATAGTTAAGCTTCTTTTATTCACTCTACCTAATCTAATTATCTGCCAAGATTAAATAGTTTGGTCAGATTTTATTCTCTATCTATAAGCATAAAATTGAAAACATGAAATAGTCAAGTTTAAACATTTTGACTATCATGGATTGTGGCAAAGGTAACAAGCCACTCACAATCACTTATTCTACATCAAAAGTAACTAGGAGTGATATTTTGACTTGCACACTTTCATGGTCTTTTCTTTTCTTGGGGTTCATTTTTTCATATTTTTTGACCCTTTTTTATTATTTTTGTCCTTTGATTTTTCTTTTAGGACATACCCTCTTTACATTTGTTAATTTTTTGAATATGGAAAACATTTGCAGAAAGTAGAGGCGTGTACATATTACAGGTTTAATCTCAGCCATTCAAAAATTATGACTCCTATTGGTATAGGAACCTTACAAGTTTCACCCTTAGTAATTGTTCCTAAAAAGAATGGAAAATGGAGAGTGTGTATTGACCATATGGAATTGAATAAAGTCACTTTAAAAGATCACTTTCCACTTCCTTTCATAGAAAGGGTTTTAGATACATTGGCAGGAAGGAATATTTTTCATTCTTAGATTGTTTTAGTGGGTATAATCAAATCCAAGTTGCCCCAGAAGACCAAGATAAAACTACCTTTACCTACCCATGGGGAACTTATGCTTACCGAGTACTTCCTTTTGGATTATTTAATTCACTTGCATCATTCCAAAGCACAGTATTAGGAATTTTTTCTGATTTAATTCATGATTTTGTGGAAGTGTATATGGACAATTTTATAGTTTATGGAAATTTTTGTGAAGAAGCTCTTAAAAATTTGGAAAAATTTCTCATTAGATGTAAAGAGTCCAATCTCTCATTAAGCCATAAAAAATGTTTTATGATACCAAATTTCAGGAAATGGAATTAGAGTGGAACATCTAAAGTAGAAGTTATTTCTAAATTATCAATTCCAACCTATCAACAAGATGTTAGAAATTTTCTTGGTTTTAGTGGTTATTATAGAAGATTCATGGAAAACCTTTACAAAAATTGCATCACCACTTTTCAAACTGCTCACAAAAGACCGTGAATTCAAATTCTGATTGCCAAAAGGCCTTTGAAACATTAAAAGAGGAAATCTCTGAAGCACCCATTCTTAGAGGATCAAATTGGAAAGTACCTTTTCACATTTCAAATGATGCTTCAGACACAACTTTAGGAGTTGTACTAGGACAAAAGGATTTAACTCCTTATGTCATTTATGACACCAATAAAAATTTGACTCCTGTAGAGTTAAATTATATTGTAACAAAAATGTATTTTTTAGCTATTGTCAATGCTATCAATAAATTCAGACATTACATTACTGGCTACGAAACTTTTGTACATATAGATCATTCTACAATTATGTATCTAATGAATAAACCTATCACTAATGGAAGAATTACAAGATGGTTGTTGTTGTTATAAAAGTTTAACAACATTGTTTTGGATCGACCTGGGAAAAAAATATAGCTGTTGAATTTTTGTTTAGAATTAAAAATGATAATAATGATGTACCTGTAGAAGACAATTTCCCTAATGAATTTGTTTTTGTAGTATATACTAAATCAGCTTAGTTTGTATATATTGCTAATTATTTGGCTACGTGGAAGTCCATCATATTTATCTCCTCGAGGAAAAAGGAAGGTAATTCAAATTAGTGCATCTTATTCATGGATAAATGAAGAATTGTATAAAACAGAGCCAGATTTGATCATCCGAAGGTGTGTTAGAGAAGATGAAGTACTAGAGTTATTGAAAGCTTGTCATGATGGTCCATGTGGAGGACACTTCGTTGACAAAATAACTTCCTACCAAGTCCATCTCTTATGATACTATTGCCCTTCCCTTTTTAAGGATGCCAAGGAGTATGTCAAGAGATGTCATAGTTGTCAAAGGATGGGGAAAATTGTTCCCTCTAATGAAATTCCTCTATAGCCTCAGGTACTTATAGAGCTTTTGAAAAATGGGCTCTGGATTTTGTTGGTACAGTCAATCCACTATCGAGATAGAAAAGGTACATTCTTCTTTGCATTGATTATGTTACAAAATGGGTAAAAGCTAAAACACTACCTTTTTCTACTGAAAATGTTGTAGTTTCATTTCTTTCGAGGATATCTTTACTCTTTTTGGTGTCCCAAGGGAAATTGAACAGATCAAGGTACTCAATTCACATCCAAGTTGGTATAGAAGATAATGGACGAATAAAAAATCAAACATCAGAAGTCCACTCCATACCATCCACAGGAAAATCGATAAGTGGAGTCCACCTATAAAGTAATTGAAGCAATTCTCACCAAAATTGTGCATCTGCATAGAAGAGGCTGGGCAGAAAATATTCCAGAAGATTTATGGGCATACCGTGCGACATGGAGAAATACTGCAAGGAATACTCCCTATGAACTTGTTTATGGGACACAAGTCCTTTTTCCTACTGAGTTTCAAGTAAAAAATTTCAAGGAAACAGTTAAATGGGGTCTTTATGTTTTAGAGGCAAAAAACAAAGAATGGAGTAGCTAAATGAACTTGATGAGATCAGACAAGATGCAATCCAAAGAACCAATCTAGTTCAAAAGCAGAGATCCAGAATGCATGAAAAATATATCAAATAAATAAAGTTCCAGCCAGGAGATTGAACATTACATTTTGCTTCAAAGTTCAAAGATTTCCAAGGGAAATTTCAAACTCATTGGCTTCGGCCCTATGAGATTGAAATAGTCTTTGATAATGGTGTACTTAGGATCAGAACTATTGATGAAGAAATGACCACTTTTCATTTGAATTGTCATCGATTAAGAATTTATCATAAGCCATTGACAAAGGAGGAGTTTATCAAACATTTGCAAGACAACACTAATTTCTAGTTGCTTAAGGTATAAAGATGAAAATCAACATTGTTGGCACGTTTATACAAAAAATTTGGGGTGAAAACCAAGTAATTTTGGCATTCTAAATTTTCTTTCCCATTCCCATTCTCTTTTTGTCCCTCTTTTTATTTCTAGAATAAAATAGCTATAGAATTGCTAAGATTCGGCAGCTTTGATAGAATTCTGCAGTTGATGTTTGACAAGGACTACAAATTGGAGCAATTGAAGAAATGATCAAGTCCATCTTGAGAAGCACTTGAAGGCAATAAAAAAAGGAGCAATCAAATGTTAGAATCATCAATTCAAAAGTTAAGTAAATATTTAATTTAATAATAAGGGTCAAAACATTAGTGTATGAATTATAATGACGATATACAACTAGTTCAAAAACCATCATTGTCGAAAGTGAAATGAACATATCTTGTCATTTCAAATAAAAAGTTTTAAATCACCCATTCATCCCTTATCATTACATAAAACTTGTCTCAAACTCTGAATTCATTGTTGAAATCTCTTAACTCACATCCATTCATACCATATGGTCACTTCATTTTTTCTTCTCCTTGATCTCGTCTATACTCTCACCGAAGCCATTATCCCAAAACCTTGTCTCCTACCCTGTCAAGAAGTGAATTCTAAAGTAAAAATTCTCAACCGTGGGTGTCATAGTGAGAACATAACCAAATGGAAGAAAATTCATTGAAGGATATTTGCAGGTGAAGGAAATGCCGCAGAAAACATAATGGCTAGAGTTCGTGGAAAAGTTTGATGGTTTTAACAAGGAAGTGACTAAATCATTTGCTAGAGATTTTGATAGCGTAGAGGTTGAAATTGTAGACATCAAATTTACAGTAACAAAATATCTTATTGTTGAACTACTGTACTGTCAAGAGTTGGAGAGAAATGGTTTAAGAACAAAGGCATAGAAGGAGAACAATGGAAGACCTTCTTAAAAAATCTAGGTATGGATATCACTATTTTTAAGAAAGGAATTCCCAGTACAACACTTAAGGGTAAATGGAGAAATTTGTTGCTAATCATTCAAAAATTTGTCACCCGTGAAGGAAGATTTGGTTGTATGTTCTTTTACCACATTCGTTTGAAGATGCATTTATTGAAGAGAATGAAATCAATCTCCCTTATTTTCTATTAAATTTCTTAAGGAAAATGTCTAGAAATGTTGGGATGGGGTACGCTAGGTCAGTTTTGGGGTTCAAATAACCCAAGTTTTGATATATTTTTGTAAGTAATGTAAATACTCCATGATTTGTGGATGCAGAGCACAGAGACGATTGGAAGTCAGAGGGGTTTCAACCCCTTGTTTATGTAAAGTTTGAGTCGATTTTGAGATTCATCCATGGTCCGTGGACCATGGGATTATATGAAAAAGGTTATAAATAGGTGTGTCTTAAAGAGTCTAAGGCACGCCATGTTATGTTAGATATGGATGTAATGGGTCAGTAGAAGAGAAGTGATAGTGCAGAGAAGTGGGTCAGATAGGAGAAGTGAGGATCTACAGCTGAGTGTGCAAAGGCCGAGGTAGAGTCCGCAGCTGAGTGCGTAGGGTAGTTTTGAGTTTGTAATCCTGAATTGAAGATAAATAAAGATAGCTTCTGGACAACTCTTTCTTATATATGCTTTATCTCTTTTTCCATTAATGTTGAATGTTGCGCTAATCTATTGAATAATTGTTAAGTAATGTACACAAGCATGTTTATGTGTTTTCACAAAGACTTTGATGCATTCTCCGATTTTTACGAATAACTTAAGTATATATGTGAGAACCCTAAATTAGGATTGCTTTCTGATGCATGTAAGTATATATATTGACTGTTAAGGATCTACAAAGGTTGATCGTAGACCTTCACAAAGGTCTGAAGGTTGTTTTAGTAGAGTTGTCGTACCAAACTATAAAGGGCTTATAGATCTATGTGAAGGCAAATATAGGGTGATAAAAGACATCACACTGATATCTGGATGCGGAAACTTGCTTCCAGCATCCCCCCATACTACTTAGAGAAACACTGCATCCTATGCTACATGTGTTGTTTTCAAAAGGGCCAGTAGTGTAGGGATTTGTTAGTTGGTGCAGCTAACTCTAAACCTAGGTCAGGACCCCCTAAGTCAAAAAATGGTTCTATTGTTGAGATCGAGATATTATTAAAAGAGATGTGTGATGTCACATCACTAGAATCCAACCAACAAATAAATTGAAAAGTGGTCAGATTAGAATATTCACAAGTTCGCAGTGCAAGAAAACAAGAATCCACACCTGTTGAAGGAACAGTGGTTGAACAAGTACTTGTACACGGAGATACACGAGATCTTCTTCTGCACTTTTCCCATTGAACTATATGAGTGGATAGCAAAATTGATAGTCAGCCAAGGAAGTTGAAAGCTTGATAATCCTATAGTGTGGACTCCTGAATTAGTGTGATGATTATAAGCCTCTAAAAACGAGATCGCGCGGGATGTTGATAATTGGCTCGATCGGATTCTCGGAGGATTTGTTATAGAATTCGCAGTTGATGCCTCAGTCAACTACAATGAAGTGAAGCATATATTTTTCATAGGACCATGAGGTAAGTATTTCATATCTTTGAATACTTGGATTAAAATGTTGTTATGTGAAAAATGGCTTATGCCATTACCTTGATGTTCGGAGCTACGCGAAGTGGACGACTCTTTAGAAATCAGGAAGGATCAGGACCAGAGTATAGTCGATTGATTGGACCTCCTTTAAATGACAACGAAGGGGTGGAACGAATCCCCCCGCAAACCATTGTTCAGTTGATAACACTGGGTTTTCCACGAACACATAATCCATCCACTCCACCTCCACCTCCACCTCCACCTCCATCGAATACACTTTCGCCCACACCTTCACCTCCTTCACCTCCATTCAACATGGCAAACACTATGAAGTTGTCGATTTTCAAGGGCATAGGGACTGAAGATACAAAGCGGTTTTGGTTTGTTGCGAATGTTGCTTGGACAACCCAATAGATTGCTGATGATAATATAAAGAAGGAATAGTTGGTTACCGCTTTGTAGGATGGCGTGTTGACTTGGTATATTAAATAATATTATGATAATCCTTTGGCATCGCTAGTAGATACTAAGGGTGATTTAAACAAGGAGTTTAGTAAGCCTAAGTCTAACTCGCAGTCAGTAGTTTGATTTAAGGAAAGCATGATGAGGGTTGATGAGACACCTTGGGAATTAGACCAGAGGTTGAAATGTCAAATTTGAGAAGCTCACATGCATCTCACAGATGGTCAGCACCATGAATGGTTTATAGCTTCACTTCTGCCCCACTCGAGAATTGCTCTATCCCAGCAGAAAGCAGGGACTCAAGTAGAAGCTTTGGAAATCATGATGAGGTTGCATGCAATGCTTATTCAGGATGCAACCTTGCGGGTATAGCAGATTCACTCTCAGTTATAGAACCTCTGCATAGAATTGCAGAGGTTGAAGAAAGACAAGGAGACTAAACTAGAGGTGTGCACAAAAGTCTAGTGTCTGAAGTGAAAGAGCCAGGGATACGATAAAGACCATTGTCCTATATTCATGAATTATATTATAGGATGGGGACTAATCCCCCTAAAGCTAGAAGCTCCAGCAGGACCAAGCATGGGGGCTGCACTATGGTGTGCTATTTTTCAGGTTGCAGGATAACATGTGATGGATAACTGTCATTTACTTCAGAAGTTTGTCCAAATAGATCAACAATTGTTTTGTAAACTCTGCAAATATGTGGGCCACGATGAGTACCACTATCTAAGCTATGAATTAGTGATGGAAGGAACACCTACATGCCGGATGCAAGAAAAATCTCGGCCTCTAGATCAGGGCCCCGGAGGGGCAGGTGAACGTTATCAGGGAAGAGGACGAAGCCACGGAGGAAGAGGACCTGGTAGAGGTCGTGGTCAGTTCATCTGTTATAACTGTGGAATGCCAGGGAACTAAGAGCGAGAGTGACAAAATTAGATGCACCTGTCATGCCAATACTATAGCTGGTTTGACCATAATATAGATGAATTCTTGGTGTTGATAGTTAAATGCAAGAGAAGAAACCGCAGCCTCAACATCATACACAAAACTTACAGATGATGAGAGATGAGCCCTGTGAGGAGGATCAGAGTGTGAATATAGTGCTTAGAAGTGGAATAACGACTCGCGATGAAAAAGGCAAATAGCCTGAAGAGGACGGATGGGTCTGCAAGGCCCCAGAGAAGGAGGTTAGTCTTGATTTGGAGCACACTAAGGAAACCTTTACGCATGCCAAGAAAAGCTTCGGTAAGGCATCCACCTTGGGAAGTCAGGTCAAGGTGCAAGAAACCATCATGCGTGCAGAGGTTCATCCCTCTGTGCTTACTACGTTCTGACCTACATAAAATTGTTTCCCGATAGCAAACCCGTGGAAGGCCTGTAGGAGTTAATAAACAAATGGCCAGCAAAGAGAAGGTCCCTGATGGACATCGCGTAGTTAAAAAAATTGGCAAACATAAGGCATGAACAGGGCACGAGATGAGGCTCACTGTGCAGATAGGTGACTATGAGATGGATTAGGTCATATTGGATATGGGATCTGATGCTAACGTTTTTCCAAAGAAAACATCAGAAAGGATGGTGAGACCTGTGCTATAGTGGTGTCTGATTCATCTTAGAATGGAAAACCAGTAGAAAATCATCCCTATGGGATTATCATATGGAGTAATAGTTGATATAGAAGGTGCGAGTGTGATGACTGACTTTTAAGTGATAGCGATCGTTGATGAAAACAATCCATACACTGTGCTCCTAGGAATTGACTAGCCCATTGACATGAACGGGGTCATCAATCTGAAATACAGGACAATGTCGTTTGAAGGGAAATCGTTTCGGGTTGTACTGTCGTTGGACCCTGCAGAAGGGACGTGCTACACTGAACCAATCCACGATTATGAATAAAGTGAGGATGAACTTGACCAGATTTATAAAATGACAACGTGAGACTAGGACTAGATCAATCTGACAATAGATGGACAAATTTCATGGGACCGGGAGAGTTCCTGCACCTCTAATTCAGATGAAGAGTTGGACCATTGGAAGAATCGACTACATGAAGCATCAACATTGTCGTCCAATATGATGACGAAGTCACTGCATTGTGTCTCATTGGAGGTAAGAAACTTTCCCTATTATGATGGGTTAACTAACGTGGATAAGTTTTTGGATGCATTTGAGCGTGAATTCCATGAGTATCACCACTTCCAAGCATTATATTTGGCACTAATCATTACGCCCACATGTTGGTGCGGTACAAACAAGGATATATTTGATAGATGGTGGGATTACAGAAGAATTATGACGTTACATTTTTGGCAGCCTAACACCAGATTGACTGAGAAATATAGTGGGAAGGATGATCCACGTGATCACTTAGCAAAATGGACTAAAGCATGAGGGACAAAACCTCAGCCAAAGTGGGTACACATATTCTGCCATACTTTGGACACAATTCCCATGAACTGGTATTTGGAAATGGAGCTCTGCCATGGCACCACAAAATGAGATATAATGAGGGACATATTCTTATTAACCTAAAGTTTTGAAGACATCTTTGCAAGCATTGATGAAGCTCTACAAGAGATTAAGGCAATTATCTTCAGAACCCCACAAGGACTTATGGAATGGATCCAACCAGACTGGAGCACCTGGATTCGCCATGCGCTGGAATGCTATAATGTGATTGCTAAAGAGGAGGATGAAGATCCAAGAAATATGAACATTCCAGAGGCATAAAAGCAACGTGAAGTTGAGGGCTTGCAACTAGAAAACCCAGACATCACCACACCGTTGAAGACAAAGCAGGTAAATATTGGCGTTGAAGCAAAACCAAAGTTTGCAAAGATTTGAGATTATTGGGAAGATGCTACTGTGGGTAAAGTTGTTGAGTTACTCTGTGAATATCAGGATCTCTTCCCTATGAAGCTTTCATATTTGAAAGATATAATTGGCGATTTGGGCATTATGAAGATTACTTTGAATGCGGAAGCAAAGCCTGTTAAGAAAAGACCATGTCACCTTAATCCTAAATACAAGGAAAAGGTTCGCTAGGAATTGGATAAGATGTTGGAGGCATACATTATAGAACCAGTTGAAGAATCTGATTGGGTGAGCCCGATGGTGGTTCAGGAGAATAAACAAAAAGGGTGAGATAAGGATTTGCGTAGATCTGAGGAAGCTGAACGATGCGTGTGTTCACAATCCATTTCTGACACCATTTACTGATGAAGTATTAGACAATGTTGGAGGGAAGGAGGTATGTTTTGTCACTGACAGGTTCTTTGGGTATCATCTGATTAAGGTCGCACTTGAGGATAGAAGCAAAATGACCTTCGTGATGGAATGGGGATGTTTTGAATACATTATGATGTCATTCAGACTAAAGAACATGCCTACGATATTTTCTCCTGTAGTCATCGCAACATTCAAGGAGTTCATTCAGAAGTTCCTGGAAGCGTACTTTGATGACTTGATAGTGTTCGTATTAGTAAAGAATCATGTAGTGAGTATGTGCCTAATGTTGGATACGTGTCGCAGATATCAGATTGCGCTGAATTTGAAGAAATACCTATTCTATGTTCCCTTTGGAATTTAGCTAGGTCACATGGTGTGTAAGCAAGGTTTGATGGTGGACCCTGCAAAGATTACAGTGATAGTGAATTTGAAGACCCGAGGAACATGAAGCAACTACGTGCGACGGTGGGACATACCAGATATTATCGAAAATATATCAAAGCATATGCTCAGATTATTGCGCCCATGGAGAAACCGCTGAAGAAGGATGCAAAATTATGTTGGGACGAAGAATGTCAGTGCAACTTAGATGTCCTGAAATAAAATATGGTCACCGCGTCGATCTTGGTACTCCCAGATTGGAAGAAGGAATTTCACGTACATGTGGATGACTCTTGCATTGTGTTTGGTGTAGTGTTAAGGCAAGCTAGTGAAGGACAAATGGACCATCCTGTAACCTTCACAAGTAGGAAATTATCGAAGGCTGAGAAGAATTACTCAACTATTGAGCCTAAAGGGTTGGCCATGGTATATGTGTTGCAGAAATTTAGGCACTATCTGTTATGTGGGCATTTCAAAATGTACATAGATCATTCTGTCTTGAAATATCTAGTCAACAAGCCTGCATTGGTGAGAATATTTGCAGATGGTTGCTACTATTTTAGGAGTATGACTTTGAAGTCATTGTGAAGCCAAGGAGGTTGAATGCAGGACTTGACCATTTGTTGCGAATTGAAACATGCGAGGAACCTAATAATCTAGAGAAAGGATTTCCAGATGTGCATCTCTTCGCAGTGCATGTAGCCAATAATCATTTTACAGATATTATTCACTTCTTGACTACAGGAATGGCACCAGAAGGGTATACAAGTTAGCAAAAGAAGGAACTCATAGTGCGCACAACAAATTTTTGAGTTATTGTGGGACATTTATATAAGATGGTTGTTGATGACATATTGCGAAGATATGTGCTAGATTTTGAGAGGGATAACATTCTAGTTGAAGCTCATGGGGGAGCTATTGGAGTTCATTATGCACGAAAGATGACTCCGCAAAAGATTTTGCACGCAGGTCTATGGTGGCCAACGCTGCAAAAGGATTCCATGGCGTATTTTAAGGCATGCGATGCATGTAAAAGAACAGGTAGATCATCACAAAGGGATGAATTTCCATTACAACCTCAAGTATCTTTGCAGCCATTTGAAAAATGGGTGATTGATTTCATTGGGCCAATTCAGCCCCTAGGGAAGAAAAATGGTGTGTGCTATATCATCACGGGGATGGAATATATAACCAGATGGGTAGAAGCACATCCCGTTAAGGATTGTATAGGGGCTACAATAGCATAGTTTTTGTTTGAGTATGTCTTAACCAGATTTGGCTGCCCGAAAGTGTTGATGAGCGACAGAGGTACACACTTTCTGAACAAAACAGTCAACGTGTTGATAAAATAATTCTTGTTCTACCATCACAAGAGTACATTGTATCACCCACAGGTCAATGGAACTGTTGAAGCATTCAATACGATTTTGGAGAATGTGTTAACAAAGATCTGCAATGTGTAGTGGAATAACTAGGATGTGCGTGTACCTGCAGTGCTATGGGCCTATAGGACTACTTGAAAGAAGCTAAAAGGAGAAAATCCATTCAGATTGGTATATGGTGTCAAAGTTGTAGTGCCGATAGAGTATATTGTGCCTAGTCTACGCATAACAACTCTCACTGGTATGGCAGATCGCGAGTCCTTGCAAGAACGGCTCGCGCAGCTGATGGAGCTCGAAGAGGATCAATATTTGGAAGGATTTCATCAGCAAGTATAGAAGGGATGTGAAAAATCATGGCACGACTGCCACATCAAACTTTGCACATTCAAGGTAAACGATCTTGTCTTATTATATGATAATAAATTTCTAGGTAAATTTCAAATGCATTGGTTGGGGCCATATATTATCAAATAAATTACAAATGGAGGTGCAATTCAAATTGCAAAGCTGAATGGAGAACCTTTTTTGGGAAGAGTGAATGGGAGCAGTTTGAATATGTATACAGGGGATCTTGTGCAATGACTATATGGCAGCAGGACAGACTTAGTGCTCCAGGAAGTTGCAAGGGAGTGCGGGACTATAAACTACACTTCCAGGTTTGGAGGACTACGTAGCAAGTAGGCTATGCATAAAATAGTAAAGTTGCAACCGAGGAAGCAGCACCATGGAGGGGGGTGCCATGATGTGCTCACTTGGAGTCATTTTTCATGACTTGACAGCCAAGGGACAGTTAAGAGGAGCGAGCTCGTGACATTTACAGTAAAAATATTTGAAGATCTGCTACCAAAACTGTAATAATTGTCAAAATTTGGGGGGAGTGGTCGGATTTGAATTCAAAACTACTTATAAATTACGGGTGCTGGTCCAACAGAGAACACTTTGCACTTTTAGAATTGTTGTTAAAATTTGTTGTCTATCCCTTATGAGCTGAGCATTTTGGGAGGAGTTCCTGTCACAAATAGAAGTTTCTCTTAAAGCCTATAAGTTTTTTATTGAAAGGATGACTGCCACCAACCCCGCCGAAGTCTTGAGTTTGGAAGTAGTTGTATTTGTCGCTCCAGGACTAGAAGTATCCAGTGTAGAAGCTATGCCTATGGTGCCCACACTGTTGAGGTCACCAAGGCTAAAACAAACCATGCTGAAAGACAAACAACTTGCCACGAAAGAGAAGCAACCCACAACAAACGAAGAGTAGAAAAAGGTGATGCAGGTACATGCTTCCCTAAGGAAGCATACTGTGAGACAAACACAAAAGAAATATATGTAGCTAGTGAAAGATAAACAAAAGGTAGTGGACTTGGAGGCAGAAGAAGGCCGGGGTATAGAATACATAGATGCTGAAGGAGTGGAGACCATCATGAAGCTACCCGACTATATCCCTCCGCGGAAGGGAAAGGAAAAGATCATAGAGGACCCGGACTCGGAGAAATTCACCATTTCCATGCCCCTGCTACCTGAGCAGGTTCCTTTTGAAGGTCCACGACTCACAGAGATCCCACTATTGAAGATGGAGGATTGGGACCTTGTGGATCAAGCTAAGTTCCCACACTTGGTGACAGACAAATATATGAAGAGATTTTATTTTGAAGAGACAGGTGTTACAGCGTTGGAAATGGAGGAATGGATCCGTGTCGAGCAATGAGGGTTTCTCAAATTGATATGGGTGCCACATTACCACCGCATCCCCATTAACACAATTTGTGTGTGTCAACTACTCACTTTGGTGCATGATGGGTGTTTATGGTTGGGAGGGCCTATACCCATCACAGACGTGCTGATTCTCAGAATCATGCACCTGCCATACGAGGGACTGAACCAGACCAAGGAGTTTGGCAGAACGACATGGGGAGAAGGACCTTGCAGAAAGAATAAAGAAAGATTAGGAACTTGTAAAAACTTTGCACGGGTATTAAATTTTATCTATATAAGACCTCGTATTTTAATTGTCCACTCAGATATTAGCAGGGAAGGTGATGAGGAAATGTCACACAGATGAAGTTCTGGCACCTGTAGTTTCCTTGGCTACCCACTGTGTGAAGGGCGTACAATTCAATTGGTCCAGGTACCTCTGCCAGGAGTTCCTAGCAAACTACCACGAAGCCTAGGATGAAACCAAGTCATTTCAATATGCTTGGTTGTTGCTATCCATTGTACTTCTCACATGGGAATTGCCGAAGGATAGCTAATTTTCTCTGCTTAAGGAAGGATTGTCGGAGGCAGTGCAATTTTCTTCCTTATGGGCTACAAAGGACCCCGCGTGACCATAGAGACAAAAGTATTTTGGGTCCTTCTAGAAGAAAGTCTCCACATGGTCGTTAACTAATGTCCAAGGTTGCCCCCAACATTGTACACACAACTTTCATCCTACGCAACATTCAAGGCTCACTTCCATAGGTTGTGTATCTAGGTGCAAAAGGATCTAGCGTAGAAGTGGTATGAATTTCCATATTTGGTAACTGAAACAGATGTACAAGAGGTGGTAGAAATATGGCTTGCAGAATGGCATGCCCCTTCAGATCTCCCTGTTGGCCCAAGCACAGGTGTAGAGAGTGCTGCCGCAAAGAAAAGGAAGGAGGCAGCTAAGTAGGCTACACAGAACCTCATCACACAAAAAATGAAGGACATCATAGAGAAGGCTCATGTTGAGAAGGAACGCGCTTCCAAGGAGAAGGCAGAACAAGAATAGCACGAGTCCAAGAAAGGTGATAAGTCACCTTCATCGGAAACATAAATGGAAGAGATTACAGGACAAGGCGGCGGAGGTCAGGAAGGGAAATGCATCCCCTTTATTTTGAAAAGGTGTGAACTAGAGTAGCAAGGTGGATCATAGAAAACGTAGAAAGCTCAGAAAACACAGGTTGATCACATGGTGCTCACAGAAAGTGATCTTGATGAGATCGTTGATAAAGTCAGGGACGCCGAAACTGAAGCACTGTAGCAGTTCGAACAGTAGTACATGCAAACATTGGGAGGATTTTAGAAGGATCTCCAAGAGTTCTAGCTCCAAGCAACCAAGATCCAAGAAGATGTTGGGAAGGTAAGCGGCACACAAGGCAATTTAAAGTGGGGTAAAATTACAGTTGTTGAGATGGCCTAGCTGTAGGATGTATGAGTCTTCCTCTTGCCTGAAGGTTTAGTTTGCATTGAAACTGAGGAACAACGTGCCGTCCTTGACAAGGTCACAAAAATGGGTGTGAACCTTGCCATGATACCACTTGATTCATTGCATGCATTACAACAAGGAGTTGTGGAAGAGATTTGCATTAGGGAACAATGAGCACTTAGCATTTTTAGTGAAATCAAATTCAATAATCAATAGTTGTTTGCTGAAAAGACGTAGGTTCTGAAGGAGAAGGAGATGCTACACATGTACATTTCACCCTAGGAATCAATAGTAGTAAAAGCATGCAAGATAGTGCCTGAGCTTCATATCCCTGAGGGTGCACATCTAGAACAAAAGATTAGAAAACTAGCCGTTGGCATTCAGTTTGAACTCAATATGAAGATCACAGGGTTGTAGTTAAAATTATAGCCTGCGACTCTGCCTGAGGTCCAGGAGCAGCGCAGAGCAGCGATAGAGATAGGCGTGGTTGCCTTAGATGCCACAGTCGCTGACTACACGTCATTGTTTGAGAAAGAAATGGAGTTGGTGACCAATCTACAGGAGGATCCAAACTTGTAGACATTGAATACAGAGGTCAGGAAGTTGCAGTGGCAATACGCTGAAGTTAGGGAAGCGATGCGCTCCATAGCACCAGTGCAATGCCTAGCGAAACTACAGGAAGGAAAGAAACTCTTCACACAGGTGGAGGAAGCACAGAAAAAGGAGGCCTTGCTAAAGGTGGGCCTGCAACCATTTTTGGAAAAAGCTTATCAATCCATGACCACTATCCTAGATAAGCTAAAAGGGTTGCAACAGACACAACAAACAATGAGGCTAGCCATAGAAGGATGAGCCATGGAAAAATTGGTCAATGAGGTTTAGCAGACAGCGACGTAGAGCACTGTCGAAGTTGCAGTAATTCAGGTCGAGCTCGGGGGCCTTTATAGTAAGATCACAGTGCCAGCTAAGTGACTCTAGGGTGAGTCATGATCTTTGTGTTGGGGTCTTGTTGGGATTGGGTCCCCTGGGTCAGTTTTAGGGTTAAAATAACCAAATTTTTGATATATTTTTGTAAGTAATGTAAAGACTCCACGATTTGTGGATGCGGAGCGGGAAGATGATTAGGAGTAAAGGGGTTTTAGCCCTTTGTTTATGTAAATTTTGAGTCTGTTTTGAGATCCACCCATGGTCCGCAGACCATGGGATTTTATGTAAAAGGCTATAAATAGGTGTGTCTTAGAGACTATAAGGCATGTCATTTTATGTTCGATATGGATGTAATGGATCAATAGAAGAGAAGTGATACACAGAGAAGTGGGTCCGATAGGAGAAGAGAGGCTCTGTAACTAAGTTCACATAGGCCTAGGTAGAGTCTGTAGTTGTGTGCGCTAACCCTTGTAGCTGAGTGCACCGATCCCTGCAGCTGAATGCGCAAGGTAGTTTTGAGTCTGTAATCCTGAATTGAAGATAAATAAAGACATTTTCAGAGAATTCTCGTGTATATATGCTTTATCTATGTTTTCGTTAATGTTGATGAATAATGTGTTTATCAAATATTGATTTAATGTTGCATGAATCTTTTGAATAACTGCTCAATAATGTATGCAAGAATATTTATGTTTTTTCGTGAAGAATTTGATGCATTCTATGATGTTTACGAATAACTTAAGTATATTTGTGCCAACCCTAAATTAGGACTACTTTCTGATGCGCGTAAGTATATAGATAGACTGTTAAGTGTCCGCGAAGGCTGACTGTAGACCTTCGCGAAGATCTGAAGGCTATTTTAAAAGAGTTGCAGTACCCAACCCTAAAGGGCTTATAATCTACGCAAAGGAAGATCTAGGGTGCTAAAAGACATCACACTGATCTCTCGATGCGGAAAATTGGTTCCAACATCCCCCCATACTGCTTCGGGTGGGATTGCAACCTATGCTACGTGGGTTGTTGCTGAAAGGGCCAGTAGTGTAGGGATTGGTTGGTTGGTGTAACTAACTCTGAACCTGGGTTAGGACCCCCTAAGCCAACAGGAAATGTTTAGAAAATGATTCAATTCATAGAAAACATTATCTATCACCATTGCCCTACAAAAATACTCATTGAATTTCACCTTGAAAGACTAGGATATTATTGGGATAACTTCCTAGTTAGAAATCATTTTAAGGAGGAGGATCAAGAGTCACCTAGAAGCAATAAAGAAAAAAGATGAAGGAAGAGAATATCTAAGAATCATATTAAAAACTTACCTCAACAACAACCACAAGAACAATCAGAAGATAAGTCTCCTATTGTAGAAATTTTAGGAAGCCTTAAAAGGAAATCTGTTAGAAGAAATAAAGTTAGTAAAAAGGAAGAAAGCACACCCAAGAAAATAGAGGAAGCTAAAAGAAAGAAGAAAAGAGTTAAAACTAAAAACCCTTTCCATCCTATGTAAGAAGAAGCACCAGGATTAATAAAAAATCATCTCAACAATATACAAATGTATTTAATTTGGAGGAAGAAGAGAAAATAGAAACTCTATCACCTACTCTCATCTTACCTATTCATAGCCTAGGCCAAAAAACACCAGAAATAGATCTAGTACAACAAGAAATCTATGACTACATTGAGTCCCTAGAGAGGAGAGTTGTAGGAAAGGCATCTTGTTCTACAGTCCAAGAAAATATATACCAAGTCTAATAGTCTACAAGAACCTCCACTCGTAAAAACTCTAAAAAAAGAAGCCTTTGAGTTGGAGACAATGAATAGACCTATTAAGAAGGAACATGAGACATTAAAGATGCAGAATGAGATACAAAGGACTAAAAATGATTACATTCTTCTACATATGGGCTTATGGTATGAAAATAACAAAAAGTTAAATAAAAAGAATGAATCACTAAGAAAGAAGGTCATGAGTCTAAAATGCAGGATTTTGATGAAGAAACCCAGAATGACAATTGAAAGAAAGAAGATAAGAAGGAAAAACTTGGATGTTCTGGCCTAAGTTTCTAAGAGAGAACAATCAAAGAGAAATATTTCCAGTTTCAAACTATTGCATGAGGACATGTAATGGCCTCTGTGTGGGGGGATGTTGAGCCTCATGTTTGCTTCATTTTGACACTCTCCTTTACCTATTTTTCCTTTCCTTGACCATCATCATCAACTACATAAACATAAAACTACAAGATTTTTGACATGGTAAGGTATTTAATTATCTTATCTTTCATATTTCATAATGTTCCTTATAATTGAGTTAATATTTGTATTGTCTACCGAATTCGCAGGATTCTGCAGCTAATCTCTATTTCTATAGCCAATTCCATGGTTTACCATGATCATAGGTGTTAGCTAAGAGGAGAAAGATATGGATAGGTGGAGATTTTATCTCCTTAACGATCTCCTCCTATTCATCTGAATCAGATCATCAAAAGGATTGTTCGATCATGTGGTCAAAGGATAAAGTCAATGTGGTTGATGAACATATGAGAAAGAGTCTGAAAATTCTATTCTTCATGATTTTCTTTGTCAAATAGAAAATCGTGAGCAATGATATCTTCGTAGTTTTTAGAATCTTAGTTTAGAATTATGTTAGCTAAGGTAGGCATAAAAGCCTCAAACAATTATTGACACGGGCTTTTATAAATATTGTGCAACAATCATGAACAAAAGGTTTATTTTTATGTATGCGACAATGATGTTTTGAAACTTTGTTTTTACTCTATTAATGAAGAAAGTCCTTTGAAGTTCCAATGTGTAGCTGACTGTTCGATTGAAGTTTTATGACCACATTTTTGTGGAGGGCACTAGCAAACAGTGAAGGTTTTGCATTCACATATCTTTTTCATTTACTCGTACATTTTTAGAATTGGTTTTCAATCTTGATTTCATTCAAATAGCGATAGCAATATTTCATTAATCGTTCATTTTTCAAATTAATATAAATGATGTAAATGGTATTGTAATTTCTTTTCATAGATTTCTTTATGATTGTAGAGTGTTTCATTTCAAGAGTTAATAGATTTCTTTAGAATTTCATTTTACAGTGTTTCATTTTAAAGTATGTGTGATTTCTTTATGGTTTTCATTTCAAAGCATTCAATTTCAGAGTATGAGAGATTTTGTTATAGTTTCATTTCAAAACCTTTTCAAATATGAGTGATTGATAATGGTGGATGCGTGGCTTTTAATTTTGAATAAAAGTTAATTTCATTTTGGTTTTTATGCAAAGGACTGCTAGAATGTTAGATGATCAATTCTGCTTTAGAGATTAAATTTTTGTTGCAATAGATGTGTTAAAAGTTTTCTTAATAAGATAGTGTGAGTTTTTTTTAAGTTTCATTTTCGCAAGTGTGAAGGGCATTTTTTATTTCTGTTAAAATCTATTTTCTTTGAAGATTAAGATAGGAATAAATTACATCCTTAGAAGTAAATCTCAATAACTCAATCATGCACATTAACAATAAGATTTAATAAAGGGACTTCTAGCATATATAGTGCACTTGCACTTCACAAGATTGCCAACTCTGCTTGATATTTCAGGTAACAATTTAAGAAAATTAGATTGATAAATATTGAAAGCGCACATGATACAACAATTGTTACTCTATTTTCCCAATAAATCATTCACTTTCTTTTGAAAATGCATCACCAACTATTGCCATGATTTTTCTTTTGCTAATAAATTGCACAGAAAACAGATTTTGTTTTGAAAATTTTGAAATTAATTACTAGCCATACTCATGATATTTTGCAATGCACAATAGATACTACTCAATGAATACCACAAAAAACATTTCCTAGCCATAAAGCATCATATAACATCCAAAAAGATCCCACACAATTTATTCAAAAACAATGTTAGGAATGACCCAAAAGGAGGCCATGTGCTACGTTTTGCAATACGAACATTCATTGATTTTTTCGATGATCCTTGTGCAAAATCACATCTCTTTTCTCTCATCAAATCTACAACACAGGTATTTGAATTTTTGTTTTTTTTCATCTATTGTATACATGAGATTCCATTGAAAGCCTTATTACTTTTGTCACAAGATAGTCATACTACTCAATAATTAGAATTTATTTTTAAATAGGTGTAAGGAATATTTAGATCAAAAAATATCTTCACACCACCCTATCAACAAATATGTAGCAAATGTGTGGTTCCAAATTCCTCAACTTGCACACTTTGTAAGGAAACTACATAATATTGCTATCACAAAAGTGTGGAATGCACATTGAAAATACATGATGGAAAAACCATGGGGCCTTCACTGGGAGAGAAATATCATACCACATGGGTTTATATTAGGGGATATATATTGAGGAAAAAATGAGATAATATATTGGGGGATATATAGGGTGTAAAGGGGTTTTGTATTGGCAGATATTAACAATGGAGCTCAAAATTAACAAAAAAATATAAAGGTGTTTAAAAAATGTTAATGAAAAATGGATACCTACAATATCAAGTGAAAGTAGGGATTTTTTAAATTGGGAAAGTGTATTGGGTTTATATTGTTAGGGGGTTAAATAATTTGATTTTTAGAGGCATTTTACAATATGTAGTCAAATTAAGGGTATTGTTTAATATGCCATGAACCCATGTTATATGTCAAAAGTTGATTAAGGGAAGCCCCTGTCGGAAAAATAGAGAGCATATTGCAAATGCCACAACTACAATAATATTGTCCAACCATTGTTGAAACAAGTTTCCAACAATATCTCTAGAAAATTTCATCTACAATCTTTGCCCTCAAAAAAACTTTTTGTACAATGAATTTTCACCTTGATAGTTGATAACATCATCACTAAAATCAAGTCACTCTAAACAATCACTATATTATCATCAACTATTCTAGTTTTTCTGCTATCAATATGTGTTTTCAGAAAATAATTTTTCTCATAGGACATTTTATTTTCTTCTAAAATGATTCCAAACAAATTGTGCTAGCACTAAAATTACTTTTCTTTCACTGCACTTTCTCGCATATTTTGTTTCAGTTACATGTCATCATACCTTTGAGTAACACTGTAAGACTATCAAATCTACAGCCAATCTTGTGCACATATAATTTGCAATTTTTTTCCTTTGCAAAAAAACCGATAAAAATATTCTTATTTTAATAAAAATACAAAAGAACAAATCAACGATAGAAAAGATCCAACCTTCAAAAAAAATATACAGTTTGGCTAACTTATATTTTACTGCATCATTTTATTCCACTATAACTAAATTTTGAAGTATGGTATTAATATAAAAACTATATTTAAAAAAAAAACACATGCATTTATCTATATGTCCTATACTTTATGCACAAAAAAAACTAAAAAAAATGCATTTTCTCTTGAACTCAACCCACATGTCCGACCTATCTAATGTTCCTGTAAATTAATATGTCAAGTTACTTTAGTTAGTTTATTTATCGCTTTATAATTCAACGACATTTATGTTATAGGCAATCCATAATATAGGAACAACGTGAAGAAAAACAAAGGCAATAACATCACCATCACGTAGCTGTGGTTTAAAATTGTAAGTATGTAAATCAAATTAATTTGCGTCTCTACTTAAAATGTCTCAATATGATTCTTATGCGTGATTTGCTCTTCCGAAATGCTTCCTCCGAATTAACTAATCCGTAAAACTCATCCCCTTCATCTTCTTTTGGTTGGAAAATCTAGACACATTTATAAAGTGAGTTTCCATTATGTGATGTTGGCGACTATATTTATGTAAATATACTAGTTGAATCCATACATAAATATACTAGTTGAATCCATGTCATTCTAGGGCATAAAAATATCAAAACAATAGATCACCCTCTATCTCGTACCGTCATCAACCAATATATTAGTGAATCTCTATTACATTTAATAATAATCATATTGTGATAATTAATTACAACAAGAGGAGCTCCAGGGCAGCTAGTCCCGGGCCCAGGGCTTGAAGAAAACTATCATAGAAGATAGTGTAATAGCTTGGGAACTGTCTTTCTATGATAGCGTAATAGCTTGGGAACTGTTTTCAAAGACACATTCGTTAACAAGTTCTAGTTCTAAAGCCTAGCATCGGCCTATCTCGCAGTAGCTGGACGAGTAGCTTCTCCATTACCAGTACTAACAGCAGGTGAGGATCTATCGGTTCAAATAAGTTACACCGAGCTTCAAATATGCTAGGGCTTTCTACATGTATGGTGACATGCTCATAAGTAATATGAAAGGTTAGGCATGTTGTTTGAAGGGCGGCTCGGCTCTCCTTCATTCCAGGAACCAGGTAACATATATAATTATATGGTCCCTTTCCTGTGCATATTCCACAGAAGATTCCGATGGGGTCTGAATCACGTGGGAGGCTAGCAGTACTATCTGCATCACAGGAACATTCGCCAAAGTGTAAGCAGATCCAGTAGATAAATGCTATGAGATCAGGTCGACAACGTTTCTATTACATTGAGTATGCTTTACATAGACATAGAAGACAGAAGAAGTACACGTCACCCGACATGTTTGTACTAAGCAGTCAAGAATATAAGAAGTGGTTTACAATGAAACTGAATAGGGATACCATAACAGTAAACTTTATCTTTCTATTTTTCATAAGTAGTTTAATAAACACTCCCAGATGCCATAACAGTAAACCAAAGGAGAACAAGAGGCCAACAAGACCTCGCTTAACACATTGCCGACAGGAACAGGAAGAAGCAAGTATACGGTGGAAGAAAATCCAGTATAAATCAAATAGACAGGTATTGAAATCTGAGCATTGTATTAAATGGAGGCAGAGTATGCCTTAAACATGTCAAACATCTTAGCAAAATGAACTATGGTAATTTAAAGAGTGTGTAATTGTATACAGTCTCCCAGTAAGAAAAGGAAACTAATTTTTTAATTTAAAGGTTCCACATCAGCCCACTATTATCCAGACTAAGTTCCAGTTCGGCGGAGCGTCTGGGAGCAACGAGTGTTCTAACGTGGAGATTGCATGCACTTCACGTGTCCTTGCAGCATCTGGACGACGAGGCCATCCTCTTGTGTAAGCTCCATATCCCTCAGGCTGTTCTTCGCCAGCTTCGCTCTTACACCCTGCATTCTGTATATTCCTACGCTACAGGGCGCTCTTGATCCCACGTCATGGCTTCAATCTGCGGGACCTGCTCAAGAATCAGACGTTTCAGAAACCACTGCCATTGCTCAAGAATCAGACGTTTCAGAAACCACTGCCATTGTTGTATGCTCCGGCATTTTCGGCGATACAGCCGAAAAAGAAGAAGAAGAAGGTTAATATCATAAATTTCTTTCAAAATTTTGCTTTTCAGGCAAACAGAGCTATAAAAATGAAATTAAAACATATATTTATGCTGTATTCTAAATTTTCTAGTTACCTGAGGGTTATACTCAGCATTTCGGGAACGCTTTGCTAATTCTTTGAGATTCACCTCACAGCCCAGAGAGGAACATGAAACAAAGTTACTAATGAGCATACAGAACTTTTCTGAGTGCCATGTATCCATTTGAAGATAACTCCTTGTTTTGTTAAGTTACACATATTTAGGTAAAGATGGATCCAAGTGATGTGAATTTGAGTATTTAAACTGACAATGTCAGTCCCTGGTTCTCTGTCACTTAACTGATTATTTAAGTTCACAATTCTTTAGTTGAATTTTGGTGGAATTTTGAAGCAACGATTTAAGTTGGTTTTGTACAGATGTTCGGGACAATGGTGCTGTCAAAGTCACGATATGGAGACTATAAATCTCGAATCTCATTGAGAGTATGTCAATCATTGTCCACAAATCCCCAAAATTATCTTATTTCAACTGGATTTTCAATTAAGTAAAGGAGTTGTGTTTGTCATTTAATGTCTTCCTCAAATCATTGTAAATGCAGGTATTGGGATCTCAACTAGAGCAAACCAGGAGGTCCACTACTATCTGATTCATGAGTTTACAGCATTGAACCAAAATTGTGGTTGAATGGACTCCCTGATCATGGAAATGGCAACTGAACTTCAAAAATATGTGATTGCAGGATTGAAGTTTGCGATTTTAGTGTGGTCGTGAAAACAGAGAACCAAGTTGAAGTATCATTCTTTCGAAACTGGGACAACATTCCAAGGCACCCACAAAGTCCATGAAAGTTCTATTACAGCACCAAAGAAACGAAAAAACACATTGGAAATCTGTAAGTGATCGTTTCACGAGGTTAAGATCATAATTTTCTTTCAGAATTTTGCTTTTCAGGCAAACAGAGCTATAAAAATGATAAGAATGCTAGTTTGATTAGATTAACAGAGAGATTGAATTGATTAGATTGCAATTCATTAGGATAACAGAGAGATTGAATTGATTAGATTGCAATTCATTAGAGATCCTAATTTGAAAATAAAAATAAAAGTATTTTTTTTCAAAATCTTGAAAATAACATGAGTGAGAGGGCCATCAAAGAGTATGCATTTGTATTTTTGGACTACCAGAAGAATTTTGTTACCTGCCTTTTTTAAAATATATAAAGCTAAAAGACTACCAGATTCTTCCAGATTCACACAGGAATTTCAACAATATCCAACTGACGGACGGAAGAAATCAGGAGAGCATTTCAGATTCCATGGACAATTTAAAGAATCCCAATCTCACCGATCTGGAGCATTTGGAGCATTGCACAAGTTTGGAGATGCTTCTCACAGCTATATTTTGGAGACACTTCCAAAGTGCTTAGGGAAGTTAATAAAGTTCTAACGCATCCATCTATAGCGGCAGCGGTACAAAAATTTGAAGACGCTCCCAGCTTCTTTTGGGAGTTTTATAAATTTGCAACAACAGAGGGCATAATAGTAATGTAAATTTACAGGAGCTACTAGATCGTCAAACTCTGATATTTCTGAAGTTCTTAAAGCTACTGTCTACTCCTGCATCAAAACCTCAGGTAATCATTTTGCCCAAACTCAAGGGGGTCAAAACCTCAGGTAATCATTTTGCCCAAACTCAAGGGGGTCAAGTGGGAGAGATTCTCTATATATTTTATTCCAATAATGTAAATGTAGAGGACCAATTAGGTTCTCAAACTTTGATATTTCTGAAGGTGTTAAAGCTACTGTCTACGCCCAGAGAGGAACATGAAACAACGTTACTAATGAGCGGCAGATGCAATATTAATGAGATGTTAACTGAAGGAAAATTATGATATTCCTAATTGGCGTCTGAATTCAGAAGGGGGGAATTTCTAGAATCAAAAGACTTACTGGATGGTGGGAACATAGTTCATTTCATCATCTTCAGGTAGCCTTGGAAGTTTCGAGCGCCGACGATTCTCCTTGACCATCTTGTCTTTAATTCAAGGAATTGGCAAGAAAATATGCAGCACTCATTCGTGATTCCCCAGTTCTCCCCTACTGCCTTTACTTGTGCTTCCAGTTTCCCCCAGTTCTCCCAAGTGCAGTACTCTTCTTGCTTTAACTTGTGCTTCCTGTTTGGTCCTATCCGCCTAAGTGCCCTACTTGCAGAAGTAGGGGAAGATTCTCTGTTCCAGTTTCAATCTCCAGATATGGACATAGAGCCTCCGCCGCATTTGGTCTTAGGGATGCTCGCATTTGGTCTCAGGGATGCTCCTTCTAATGAAAGACCCAGAACAATAAGCTGCAGCGTAGCCTTCCATAAGCTTGGTCGTAAAGACAGCTAGTGATTTGGTGGTAAACACAGCGAGTGATGAGTGGTCAACATGCACATACCAACATACCAGCCTAGCTAAGTGATATTGCTTCCAATATTGTCATAACATTTCTTTAACGTTAAATGTTGGGAACTAATGCTAACGCAAAGATAGCATTACTTCATGCAGGCGACAGTGTTTTAATCAATTTCACTTGTTCGAACTCCTTTCCTAACTTTTGAGATTGTATACCTCGATTTGAGGCCAAATAAGATGAAGACTTATTTCATTGGTTAAAAGCACGTGAAACTGTAATTAAAATTTAAAAAAATGCATTGGTGATTGTGTCATGCCAAAATACTTTGCGTTAAGTTAAAATGTGCTTATGCATTAGCGTAGATTTCCATGTCAAACTAATGCAGCGACTGATAATCGATTACTATAGTCCCTGCCAGCCCTGAAGGGGCAAGGACTAAAAATATATAAATAAAATTTTATAGTGATGTTATTTCTCAATATCTTTATTATGTATGTGGATTGAGGATAGCGTCCAAGGTTGGAGTAGATACTTCATTTATCTTCCTAAACCAAATGGAGCAAAATATTAGAAAATAATATAAATAAGATTATATAGGTGCACTAAAAAGACGGAGGAACCTTAGGTTTGGTAGGTTAAGAACATATGTTAGAATTCAATGGATAAGAGTTAAACCAATCAATAAAAATGTATATTCGATAAAATTTAGTGTATTTCTAATTTATAATTTTTTTTTTTTGGAGGAAAATTAATAATTAAAAATTTTAAAAAATGAATATTTAATTAATAAATTATTAAATAAATAATTGGAGTGAGAATGTGAGGGGATTATATACGGGGATATTAATAAAAGATAAAGAAATGAAAATTAATTTTATGATGAAAAATGAAAGAGAAGGAACACAATGGAAGAGGAAATTAATCTGAGACCATGTGAGGGAGAGAGATCAAAGTTGAAAGTTGTGAGTTAGAACTTTTGAAGACTGACTAAACTTATAGCCATCTTCCTAATTAAATTGATTCAAAAACTTTCATTTCAAGGGCTTGACAGATAATTAGGGTGGAATAGAAGGGAGTGAGGGAAAGTATTTTAGCGTTGTTAATGCATATAAGGCGTTTAGATTTGAATGTGTGTTCAACTAGGGAAGATTTTATAAGGCGATTATGATATGTATCAACTATTTGTTCCTTCAAACGAGCTTTATGGATCTACCAATTTGGACAATATAAGAACTTCCACAGGAGCATGGAATTTTATAACCTCCACGGGTCGTCAATGGATCCAAGTGATCTTTGGGAGAATTGAATAATGTTTTTAATGTCTTGAAGGAGTTTTACTTTTTTTCTTGGCTAATATTTTATAGATGTGATCAGTGGTCCATTTTATATACAAAAGTGAAATCATAGCTCTAGGGGGTGGGTTGGAGTTGCTTAGAGTATTGGCAGGAAATACTTCCCTAAGGTAAGGGTTGACAACCTCAACAGATCGAAAGAAAACTATCAACAAGAAGCCTACATTCAAGCAAGAAAATCTATGTAAACTACTAAAGTTGGGTTTGAGAGGAGTACTTGCAGGCCCTACATTTGATGTCGATCTTCTAGGGTCCAAACCCTTTGCTCCCTCCAAAGTGATCTGACTTGCAACACAGTTCAGAGAAGCATATACATAGCAAGTAGTTCAAAGTGAGTGCATAATAAACATGTTAGACCATCAAACATAAACATACAAATCATAATATATTAGACATGAATCATAAAAAAGATGAGATCATAACATATCAGGAACAAGACAGAGCTTCTTTATTGATATTAGAAAATAATAGCGGAAGGATACAACTTGATCCAACCAAGGCACCAACAAAACATTCCTCTGGATCTATCCAGCCCAATACTCAAAGATCACCTCTCAAGCATGTGCAAAAGGATGTCATATAATGGAAGATGAGCATCTATGCAAGGAAACAAGGGTTTCCTATGACTAGGAGCATAGGAGGCACAGGAAAAATCAGGCTTGATCTAGGGACAAGAGTACTATAATGTCGATATCCTATTTCTCTCTATGATTTAGGACCTCCCATGAGGTTCATAAATACCAAAATAAATCAGTTGAGTCAGTTACTAGGAGCTCCTGTAGGTGAGCTTTCAGTGAAACCCTTAAACCCCGCCAGAGAAATAGGAAATATTTTTATTTTTTCTTATTTTAAATTATGTACATGGGTTCTGTATTATGGTACCTGCATGTGCACATGCTTTTCAAAGGGCAGAGTCACATATAGAATTGAAAATATTATTTTTTAATAAATGATCAAGTTTGAATGGGAAAGTGTTGCCCAAGACCATATTAGAGCAGCAGAATGACAATAGTGTTGAGTGATGTTATAACAGATGCCCCCTAATATAAAAGCGCTAGAAAGGGTACATGATGGCCGAAATGTATTAAGTAAAAAGAGGAGATCACCAAATTCCAACCCATTGAATACCTATAGAAGGAATAAAAAAGAAGACTCATGTCTGAAGCAGAAATACCCATGCTTAGAGATAGTATAGCATGTTCGATGATCAAGTACAAAGCAGATCCATCGTGTATACCTAAGTGTACAAAGAAAACTGAAGAATACATAGTGGATCATCTGATCATAGCCACAAAGAAACAAAATAGATCTATGTCTCAATATCACATATAAAAGAAAATATGATCTATTGGATTGTGTTATATTCTTTCCTTGACTACTCCACACGGGGGCGGTCATCGGGGGGTGGTACCCGCCCCAACCCCCCCCCCACACCATACTTTGTGTGTGGCGCTATTGGGGGGTCACAAGGAGGGGGATTGCCCCCTGGTCAAGGGTTTGCAGGGGGGTGGTAGCCCCCTTGGTTAGGGTCTAGGGCAGTGCCCCAAAAAAAACTTTTTGGACCATATATTACGTGGGAGAAGCTACCTATGGTTTTCTGCATGAATTTCACACATGGTTTTGTGCATGATGGTTTTCTGTCCATGGTATTTTGTAGATCCGGTCAAGGGAACTATGATTATGTTCTAATCTAGGGTTAATGGATTGGGGTTTATGGATGCTTCTACATGTATATATATGTATTGTAACATTGAAAGGAAGATAATGAAAAATCAATCTGGTAGTCCCGGTTTTTGGATACAGGGGAAAATTTCTATGTATATATGTTTTATGTTTTATGCTCTCGCCACTGTGTATTTTCTGTGTTTTGAATTCGTATGCAGCTAATTTCTGTATAGGGTTAAAACCTACATGATCAATGATGCTTGAAGAATGTGTGATCACTAATGCTACATAACTGATCCTCACAATAGTACCATGTCATATAGGTGGAATATTGGTACTACATAAACTTTGGTGTCAACATAGAGAATGTTGTTGAGATAAAATGAAACATATAAGGTTGCCTGGTAGCATTGGCAGAAAACTAAAAAAGATGATAACTGAACCAAAATGCTGACATAATATGAGGTCTTCACCGATTGTAGATGGTACATTTCCACACTATGGGAATAAATAAGCTGAAGTTAACCATGTGAGAAATCGTTTAATTATCGGTCATTGATATATACCATTAACAAACACGAGACAACTCACCGATAATGATTATGAGAGTCAAGGTACCCCACCACAATCTAACAAGTGTGAATAAATGTGTTGAAGTCGAACACTTGAGAGAATCTATCAATAAGGAGACATTGATGTATTCTCACTATCGATGGTGAAGGAGTTTGCCACTGATGACTGCAAACCATAAGGTACTGAAAAAAGGACTCTAGATCTTGCTCCCAGAGAAATGAGTTGGATTCAATGGTTAAAGATATGTCGGAAGGAAGGCATTAAGGCATCCCACATCAAGCAACGTATGTGTAACCAACAGGCCAATAATTTGGAAGAACTTGTAGGAAAAGAGATGAAGTAACCATTCTGAAGTACATTTCTGGCATACACAAAATGTGGCTAGTGCACAACAAAAACCTTCGAACCAACCAATAATGAAAACTGACTCAGATGCAAGGAATCCACAAATAGGGTCAAATGGAAACCAAGGTACTGCACAAATCCTAATGTGTGATAATGTAAGTTGACGTCAAACACAAGGTAAACCACTCAGTCAAAGACCCATGATACTGATCGATGTTGAGTGTAAGGTCACTTATCAATGATGTAAATATGGTCAAGGTGCGGCTCTAGGCCTACTCTTAGAGCAATTTGTTAGAGTCAATAAGAGAAAACCCGCCAACAAGAAGTCAATGGAGACCTTATTAATGAGGACGAGTGAAGGACCAAATGAGTGATGCGATATTGAACATAACTTGACAGATCAGGTATGGCTGACTAAAAATGAGTCAAGAAACATCGTAGAATGGCCGACACAGGTTGACTTCCCTTGAACAAAATCACGACTCATATGTGACTCTATGGCAGCATAAAATAACTTTGTATTAGTTTGTAATGCAGGAGGCATTAACAAATTGTCCATATGATTGGAAGAGATAACCAATGGGAGGAGGATTGAAAAAAAACCAAGGATATGGCTCTCCTAAAGTCGAACTAATTCCCATCCTAATGGAGGAAAGACTTATTTTGAGTGCTTTGTTCAAGGGCGAAATAACTGAATCTTACTACCATCAAATATGGAAGTAAATGTCCCGTTCCCACTATTTTTTGAAATATATGATCCTTTTTTCTTTTTCATATTTAAAGCTTGAAAGAGAATAAAATAATGCCTATAGTACAGGGGAAAGAATGAGTGCTAAAGGTAGACGCACTATCTCCTGGGACTAGAACATTCCTATGCTCAATAAAAGGAGATGAAAACTGGTTGTGAACACTCGAAAGAATGTTCTTTCCATGGATAAGAGGTGTCAAGTCATAGAGGCTAATGAATGCATGGTTTGAACTTGTAGAAAGGTCATTGTCAAAAGTAGCTCATACATGAGTCCAAATGAAGCTGGCTTAAGGCAAAAAAGGTACAAGCAGTCAATATGCAATGCAACAGTACAACTTAACACATGGGAACCTCTAGGGCATAAATCCATAATAATAGCGCAGATGAAATGAAATGATTCTTCATCGCAAAATCATGGCAAGACTAAAAAGGACTCATGAGCTTAAGCAATTCTTGCAGTATGGGAAACATATCTATCAAGGATCTAACTAGGAATCCCATGTAAGGAATGGATATACTATTATGTTATGATTTTATAAGGCGGCGAGTGAAAGTGGTTTGAAAAACACAACATAATGGGTCAACCCTATGGAAAAATATTGCAATATGAGGTTAAGATGCATAATACAACAGAAATAGTGATATACCCCAACCTATATGCCAGTGATGAAAATGATTCCTGCCACAATAGTTTTCGTGATGGGACTCGAGGTGCTAAAAAAGATGTCACAAAGTATTCATTTACCCTGAAAAGAAACCCCACCCCCGCCAACCACTCCCCCACCGCCCCCACCCCACGCACCCCCCCGGCCCGCAAACCCCCCCCCAAACAACAATTCAAGACAAAAATTAAAAAGTTCATGAAATAATAAAAAATTATGAACTTTATAAAGGTGGGTTTGTAAAGTTTGAATATAAAAAGACATTTCAACTCACCAAAACTCATTTTAAATTGCAAGTGTTGAGATATTGAGAGCTTGGGAGAAACATTTTGGCAACTCCACTTCACAATTTCCTCAACCAATTCGTTAACCAAAGGGTTTCAGGTAATTTTAAATCCATAATGTAATCAAATTTATGCATTTTGAATAGATTCGATTTATTTTTCACCCTAATAATTTTGTTTTTAAAATTTGTATCTACGTGTAAGTGGGTTGGCCCTTTAAAATTCATGCATAGATAGCCCTACACATGGGTTTTCAAAGGAAAATATGCGTGTACACATGACCATCATTTAAAGAAGACCCATACGTGCGTAGAAATTTAAAAAAGCCAATTTCTAATGGATGAATCTTTTTAAATTTGTAGGATGGCAATTGTTTTGTAGGAGAGGGATCATAGTGATGTTGACAATGAGGTTTTAGAGGATCCAATGGGATTGGATGCATTAAATGTTGGGTTGTGTTATATTCTTTCCACGACTAACCTACGTAATGAACCGGGGGGTTAGAGGAGGGGGGCGGAGCCCCCCCTTCATTGCGTCGATTGCACAGCGGGG
>APFE030207395.1:571725-599674 GCA_000404065.3 Pinus taeda
GTAACTTCTATTAGATTACTTTTATCTGTTGCTGCTGCTTTTGATTTGAGGTAGAACAGATGGATGTGAAGACAACATTTCTTCACGGGGATTTGGAAGAGGAAATCTACATGAAGCAACCTGAAGGCTTTGCGGTGAAGGGTAAGAAAGAACTAGAATGCAAGTTAAAGAAGTCTCTGTATGGGTTAAAACAGTCACCAAGGATGTGGTATCAGAAATTTGATACATTTATACGGGGACTTGGCTTCACCAGAAGCAAAGCAGATCTTTGTGTGTATTTTAAATTAATTGGTGACCGTGTTGTTTATCTGGTCTTGTATGTGGATGATATGTTGTTGGTTGGAAATGACAAAAAATTATCCAGGATTTGAAGACCCAATTGTCCTCCAAATTCGACATGAAAGATCTCGGTGCTGCAAACTATATTTTGGGCATGGAAATTAAAAGAGATCGGGCAAAGAGGAAGCTTTGGTTAAACCAGAGGAAGTATGTCCAGACAATATTGCAGAGGTTTAATATGCAGGATAGTAAACCGGTGAAGGTTCCTATTCCTGTAGGTGTGAGGTTATCTGTTGAACAGTGTCCCAAGACACAAGAAGAGGAAGAGGACATGTCCTGTGTTCCATATGCAAGTGTAGTCGGTAGCTTGATGTATGCCATGGTCTGTACTAGATCAGACATTGCACATGCAGTGGGAGTATTGAGCAGGTTTATGTCAAAACCAGGGAAGGAGCACTGGACAGCAGTGAAGCGGGTTTTCAAGTATTTGCGTGGCACTAGTGATTATGGTTTGTGCTATCAAGGAAGACCAGGATTGGACAGAGTGTTGGATATCCGTGGCTTTGTTGACGCAGACTAGGCTGGAGATCTGGATCAGAGAAGATCTCCAAGTGGGTATGTGTTTAACCTATTTGGAGGTGCAGTCAGTTGGATGAGTAAGAAACAATCTGTAGTGGCACTATCAACTACAGAGGCAGAATACATGGCAGCCACTCATGCAAGCAAGGAAGCAGTTTGGTTGCAGCGATTGTGTTCAAGTATGGGGTTAGTACAGGGAGCTATAAGGATAGACTGTGACAGCCAAAGTGCAATTTTCTTGGCAAAGAACCCTGCTTATCATTCAAAGACAAAGCACATTGATGTTCAGTATCACTTTGTGAGGGATATGATAGAAGACAAAGAGGTGTTGCTGGTAAAGGTGGACACTTTGAAGAATACTGCAGATGCATTGACAAAATCTGTGAGCTCTGAGAAGTTCTCTTGGTGTAGAGAAACAATGGGCGTTTCAGGGCTGAAAAAATGACTGAGCTCTCATGTGGGCCCCTGTGGAAAGAAAACAACAAGTGGGAGATTGTTGGGTTGTGTTATATTCTTTCCACGGCTAACCTACGTAGTGAACGAGGGGGTTAGAGGGGGGGCGGAGCCCCCCCTTAATTGCGCTGATTGCGTAGCGGGGGGGCGGGTAGCCCCCCTCTACGGGGTTCAGGGCAGCGCCCCGAGAAATTTTTTTTTGGACCCTATATTAGGTTAGGCGAACCTACCTATGGTTTTTGGTCCATGGTTTTGGACGCGATGGTTTTTCGGTCCATGGTATTGGATGCTTCGGCATGTATAAATATGTATTGTAACATTGAAAGGAATATAATGAAAAATCAAGCTGGTAGTCTCGGTTTTGAGATCCAGCGGGAAATCTCTGTGTATATGTGTTTTATGTGTTATGCTCTCGCATTTTATTTTTCCTGTGATTTAGAATTCGTATGCAGGTAATTTCTGTTCGGGGTTAAAACCTACATTAAGAATATGTGGATTGCTCAAAATTTTGAAGATATCAAATATTAAAACCCAAACTCGGTTGTTCCACATGATTGTTCATTACTGGGATATAGAGCAGGAGGTTTTTATGATTGACCAAATTCCCTTACAAATTGATGGAGAAGATATTTACTTCATTACATGACTTTCCCGAAGAGGCGGTGCAGTTAATCTGAAATAGAGGCCCCAGGGAGGCCTAAATGTCTCTGATTACATAGATATCTAATGCACACCAGGGACAAACAAGGTCAGATCTCAGATTCTGATCAAGAATGTGAGTAGCCTACCAATCAAGATTATCCTCTTTACCATTGTCAGAGTAGCAAGTTGGACAGCTCTACATCAGGCCTCTTGACCTGCCATGTTCTTGGTAGTAGAGTGCCTTCGTCTGAAAGTCTTTGATTGGTGTATAGGGCTCTTGGCCTATACGAAGAAGCAACTGTCTTCAGTGAGATGAGGGAAAATGAAGCATTTCGACTATGGTATAATATTTTGTTCCTTTTATTTGAGAGAGTACCAACACTCTGGCCCAGAGTGTCTACCACCATCAGTAGTCCCAGAGATCCAAGGATGGCTAAAATGGCAGACCTAATCAGGTGATTAGGGGGAGGCGAAGTCACTTGAGCAGTGTTTGATGTTTATTTCTTCCTGTGGTGGAAGAAACAAGTCATAGATATAAATGACTACCCCTATGCAGACATAGACTACTGAGAGGACCAGGATATGGCACTTCCCAAGGGTGTTGCATGGGGCGAGATGGGTAAAAAAATATAAAAATTTTATGTTATTTATTTTTTTAGATTTTGAATATGATCTTAAGTGAAAATTCTTTTTGGCTGAAACAAAAATATTACAAGATTATTTGATGATGACACAAATGTTGGACCAATGAGACTTGAGGGTCTACTAGGCATGGATGTTGTGGGAGAGATGTGGAGAGAGTAGTAGCTGAGACCGAGAAAGTCCTTCATACAGTTCAGAGGAACTTGGAGATTTTCTCATCAGGTCCTCATGGTAGCCATAGAGGATCTCCCTGAGGTCAATGCTAGGTGAGTGGTAGGGGTAGCACGAGAGTGGGTGCGTCTCTTTCGATGGGTTGTGAATTCCATCATCTTTTCCGTGGTGCTCATCCAAGGAAGGGCCCACAAACTTATATTTAGGTGACTAGCCTTTTATGGACATGGTCAGGCTTAAGCCATAATTTTGTAGGACATTTATCGACATTTTGTAATGTTTTAGACATATTGTTCCTATCTATATACAGATGGTTTCTTGATGGTTTGATGATATATAGAAATGATTTTATGATATTTTTTATTTTAATGTGATGAATTATTAATGTGAAAATCTAGGGTTTGATTAGCTATAGAATCAACAAATGAATTTTATGATCATGGAATATGAATAAAATTAATAAAATTAAATGATCTTTGTAATAATATCACTCAAAGAAATTAGCGATGTAATAAAGGATCTCTCACATGATATATGTATTTAATTGAGACACCACTAGCTGTGAATCCAAATAAACCACTAACCATTCAATACCAAAATATATTGCTTCAGATAGCAAATTAATGTGAACGTTGTATTTAGCCATATTGTTGGATGCAAGACCTATACATATGCCTCTTGAGATGAACAAATGAACATATGGATAATACATTACACAAGCGATTCAAGCTAAGTTCTGACTATGTCTACTAGCAATATCAGCGAATCCTAGATACACCAGATCACCCATCGAAAACTGCCAAAGCAGATCAAAAATACCAACATCACCTCAAGACCCATAGACAGAAATAAACAAATATGAACAATATTTTAAAAAGAAAACAAATGCCAGGAATAATACTTCTTAAGATAGAGCCCATTTCAATGCCCCGACAACACGTTCCGTCAAAGTCAACCAACTCATATGCACCTTTCTTTGAGACCTTTTTAATGATAAAAGGATTGTACCACATGGGTTTGAACTTGCTTCCCCCCAAGGTGGCCTTATCTTGGTCATAGACGAGGACAAGGTCACCTTAAGAGAAAACCATAGGATGCACAATCTTGTCATCTTGAGCCTTTACTCTCTTTTTATGAGCCCCATTTATTATTCCCACATCTCGATGCTTCTCATCAAGATGTTACAAATGAATAAGGCATTCTTTAAGACTAAATGTGCCTGGAATAAGTTCAACTGTTAATTTAACATATGGGATCTCACATTCCATACTGAAGAATGATTCCAAACCATAAACTAGTTGAAAAGTAGTAAAACCCATGGGGGCCTTAACAGACATCTGGTATGCCCAATTTGTAGGATATAGCATGATGTGCCAGTTGGATCTAGATTTATTGACTATCTTGTGCATGATAGTTTTGAGGGATTTGTTCATGGCTTCAACCTAATCATTAGCTTGAGGATAGTTTAGAGGAAAATGTTCCTACCGAAATCCCAATTTAAAGCCGACTCACATATCATCTTATTCTAAAAATGACTGCTATGATCAGTGACAATCTCCCTTGGAATACTGAAACATTAAATGATTTGGATGAATAGGAAAAGAGTTGTTGTCTTACCATCATTTTTGAAACTAGGCATAGCTTTGGCCCACTTCATAAAGTAGCCCACTCCTACGATAATGTACTCATGACCCTTTACCGAAGCAGGGTTACGAATCATAAAATCAATACCCCACTTAGTGAAAGGACCAATAATGATGACGGGGAAAAGCAGAGCTAGATAAGCACACATTTTCTGAGTATATACCTGACAAGGATGACAATTTTTGATTGCTTCCATGAAATATTTAAAAACCGAGGGAAGAAAATAGCGTGCATGCAAGATTTTTTAGGTTGTAGCAAGCCCATATAAATAACCTCCATAAAATCCATCGTGGCAATCATTAAGAACAGACTCATCTTCTTCTATGGTTAAACAATGCGTAAGGATTGAGTCACTCCCGTGACAATACAAATTTTCACCAATAATAATATAATTTTTAGCTAGGTGACCCAATTTTCTACGTTCATTCTTCAAAAAAGTATGAGGAAACTTCGAAGTTTGGATATATCCTATGATTTATCCATACCAATGACCCTACGATGAGATAAGGAAGAGATGTTTATCAGGAAATGACTCTTTATAAACAACATCCTCTTCACAAGGCAACTCCAAAATCAATTCCACGAATACTAAAGATTTTTTGGACTTCGCTGACATAAATTCGAGATCGAATTTCTCTAAGATGACAATCCATTTATTATACGTGCCCCCAATCATTCATCTATTGAGGACAAACTCAAATGGGTTGACATTAGCCAACACAAATTTTTTCTAAGAAGAATATACTCATAGAGCCATTGGACAACGTGAACTATTGCTAAAGCCAATTTCTCTATATGAGAATCCCTAAGTTCGAGACTAACTAAGACTTGACTCAGATAATAAATCACATGCTATCTAGGAGCATTGTCTTCTTGAATCAAAGCCATACCAATGGTTGATTTTGCCACAATGAAATATAAGAGGAAATCCCTGCTATAATCAGGTGGACTCAAAAGAGGAGCAAAGGTCAATCCCTTTTTCAAATAATTGAAAGAGCACTGAACAAAATCATCCCAAACAAATGGAACTCCTTTCTTCAGTAATCACATAAATCCTTTCGTAATATTGGCATGCTTTACGATAAATATTCTTAATAAATTGGCTTTACCTTGGAGACTCTGAAGTTGACGAACTATTGATGGGGGAGGCAATTGAAATATTTCCTCAACCTTGAAGGTATCAACACGAATCCCTTCATTAGACACATAAATCCCAATAATCGGCTGGATGTGACAGCGAAAACAAATTTATTAGGATTCAACTGGATCTTATAGTGATGACATGGTTCAAAAACCAAATGAAGGTGATGTGGATGATCAATTCTATTTCGAGAACGAGCACCCAAGTCATCCAAATATGCTTCTGTTATGTGTTTGATGTCATGGAAAGCATAAGACGTAGCCTACTAAAAAGTAGCTCCAAACTTTTTTAGGCCAAAAGGCATCTTCTTGTATGCAAATGTACCCCATGGGGTGAATAAATGTTGTTTTGTGTTGATCTTTAGGACGGATAGTTATTTGATTATATCCTGAAAAATTGTTCATGAAGGAAAAACCTCATTTCCCGCACACTCATCAATGATTTGATCGATAAATAGGGTGGGGAAATTATCTTTAGGACAAGCCTTATTCAAATCCGTAAAGTAAATGCATACTGAGATCATTCCTTTCCTTTTATCAACATGGACTGGATTTGAGACTCATTCAATTAGAGGAATGGGGTATATGAAACCCACCTTCAGCAGATTTTTAACTTAGCTCTAATAAATGATTATTTTCTAGGATTTATCGATCAAATCTTTGTTCCTATAGGCTTATCATTTTCATATGTCTTTATCTCATGTTGAACTATAGATAGATCGACTCTAGGCATTTCTTCATAAGACCAAGCAAACACATCTCAGAATTCCTTAAAAAGGTTAGCATAAATCTTGATTTCTTGAGGGGACCATGTAGCTTTGATGAATATATTCTCGATAATATTGAGATTCTTGGAAATGTTCACCAGAATAGTTTCTGAGATATTGGACATATTACCTTCGCAAAAAATCTATGTTGGGGCCAAAGGAATTAGAATTTTATGAACACTCCCAATTGAATAAGGATGAGACAAATATGACTCAACTCAATTCAAATTAGGGAGAAAATATGACCAAAAATGAAAATCATCTAATTGTCTTTCTGCACCAATCATTGCTTCTAGGATTTCCTCCTCAGATGGTAAGATAATGTCAAGGCATTCCATAGCCAAAGTAGAGTCAAGTGTCTAGATTGGAGCCACATCACCATCCAAATCCTCTGATGGGAGAGGAATGGGGTGAGAATCTGTAGAATTCAAAATATATTGGTACGTGTTTTCTTTGACATATATACAATATGTCATTCCACCTACTTATCCCTCTTTTAATGTGGTAGCAGAGGGGGGTAAGGTCCACGGATCAAAAAAATAGTGAGTTGTGAATGAACCTTTTTAAGGAGTGATCTTAGGGGATGAAATGACATTAACATTAGTGATAGGAGAAGGAAGATCAAAAGTACTCATCAATGAGGAATACATTCCAACTCCCAAATTCTCAATAGGTTGCTTGGTATTCTTCACCAAGGGGACGGTGGAGTCATAAGATGTAATGGGATCATTAGGAGAATAAGGCATTTGATAAATTATAATAATTTTCCCTTCTTTGGGGAAGCATAGGATGTGAAACAGTGATGAAACAATAACATCCATTACATAAACCCAATTTTGACCCATTAAGAGATTATAATCAAGGTTGGCATCAACTATCTCTACCTTGACATTGACAAATACGGGAAAGACTGGGAGAATTCCATGATGCCTATGAGAATGACCATCAAATGGAGTAAGGAAAGTAGGGGAAGGAACAACTTCGGGAGCCCTAATAGCCTTTAGACATGACACTGACATGATGGACATGGAAGCCAACTAATCAAATATAGTTCAAGATATATTCATTTTCCAATATGTAGATTTAATCTAGAAATCCATATGATGAGGGATTATCTTCTTAACACTTGACATATCAAATGTAAGAATAAGATAGTTCTTTAAATCTATTGCTCATATCACAGTGAGAAATGCACTCCTTTGTGTAGGACACGATTGGATTACCTCTAACACTGACATCACACAAGGGATCTGAGCCAGATCTTTGAAAATAGAATAGTTCTAAGCAGCCTTAGCATTGGATTAAGAGTTGAACATATTGTAGAGCATTTCGGCATTCAAGGTATAGGCTCAACTATGGGCCTCTCAATATGGAGCAACTATGGGATATTGGAAGCAACCTTAGCCTTAGAAGTTTCTGGCTCACCACAATCATGTGAACTTGTGGTAACATCAATATGAAACCTCTCCATATAGACATTCAATGTGGATTCCCCTTCTTGGTTCCCCCTGTGGGGGTTCCAGTACCAGCATTAGTGCTAGCAAGAATTTGCTGCCCTTAGGTAAAAGGGTTAGGCAACAAAACCTAGGAACTTGAAGAACCCTCCTAAGCTAACAAGCACTGAGCATCCTGAATTTTAGGGAAAATATGGATAAGATGATCCCCATTGCATAATTTGCTTGAGACTTTTACTTTATTTTTCGATTCCTTCTTTCCCTCTCCAGTATCATTATTAGACTTGTTCACATTCCCCTTCCCAGCATTATCTTTCTTCCTACCATGTCCCTTCTTCTTCCTATTAGATTATTAGTCTCCTTTGGGATTCGAAGATTAGTCAATATTAACTGCTAAAGGTTGGGAAGGCATAGCCACTGACGGTGAAGCATGCACTAGAGAAGCATATTGTAAATACAACTACTGCAATTGATTCAACATTTTAGTCGTACTACTATCGATTGACCCTACAATTTCATCAGCATGGGGACCTGGATTAGGTTTGGCTAAATTGATCTTTGATCTAGGAACATCAGGAAAAATCTTGTAAAGGACTCCAGATTGAGAATATATGAGTTCTAACAACTGGTCTCTAAAGATGGCCTGTTCTTTAGTGAACACTCCAGCGAGTGATACAACCTCAGAAATTCCCGGCTGCAAATATTTCAAAAACAATTCGAGAAGGAACTCATCAAGGATATAGGCCTTAATGAGCCTCTTCCTTCTATGCCACTCTTGGATGTGGTCAGAGATATGAGTTACTTTGTCTTCTTCAAAACTAGCTTGAAGCTCAATTCCAACATTATATCAGGAAGGCAACTGAAAATGTCTTAAAAACATAGTAGTCAGTTTGCCAAATGTAGAAAGGGTATCCCCTCTAAGCTCAATATACCATTTTGCAGTGTTTTTAGTTAGGGTGCATTGGAATAATATCAACTTGATTAATTCATCGATCAAGGAGTTAGATGAACACTACAAATAGAACGTGATTATATGATCAATAGGATCCTCCCCAAACTTCCCTTTAAATTTAGGAATATCAGAAGGAGATTTGGTGGGAACTAGATGCCAAGCCATACTGTATCGGATCAGATTGTTTGTCAACTACGAAATATCTAGAAAGTTTAAAGTTTCCAGGAATGGTAAGCGTATAGGAGCAGGATAATTCCACCCACCAAGAGCATAATTTTCGACATTAAGAAAAGAGCATACTTGATTTGGAGAGGCATAAGGTTTCCACAACTTACTCATAGAAGCACCTGAATCATAAGGAAGTCCTTCTGACCCAAAATTATTTAGAGGGTATCCACCCTTTGCTGCAGGGTTACCATACATAGGATAGTTTCCTCCTAGTGGAACATTGAAATAAGGGGATAACCCCTGATAACGATTCCATTCACTAGCCACTGGAGGAAAGACTTGTGAGGCTTCAATGGAAGGGAAGGGCATAAATCCCTATTGACCAAATAGATGGGATAAGTTTCAAGCCCCTAAAACACCAATTAAAGGATTTGGCCATCCTTGAACTCCTTGGAAAGGATTAACATTTTGAGCCTGTCCTAAGTTCAAAAATGGATTGAAAGGAGGAATATGACCACTTCCAAAAGAAAAACCCTAAAAATATATTCAACCACTTGGCGTAGAAATCATATATGTGGAAAAAATATATAGGAATGTTGAAGGAATCAAGGGAATCCCACTGGATGGCATCCTAAAAGGATAGGCACTAGTGAAAGGGGCAAAAGGTTGGGTTCCCCCACTCAAACTTGAGATGGAGGTAGGGCCAACAACTACTATACTAGGTGTAACGATAGAGATAAAAAAAATTAACCTCTCTTGCAACTGAAGGAGAGATATGCACACTAGAAGTATTAGTAGCCATACTTACGCCACTGACATTGGCCATATGGAAAAAAGGAGAGTGAACTGGGTGTATAAATTCTCATTGTAGATTAAACTGATTATGCAATGTACTAAATCAAAATACTTAATCTACTAAAATTAAACTTGCAGAAGCTTAATTGATTTTGAGAAAGAACAAATAGAACACATATAACAAAGAAGAAGATTCAATCACACATGAAACACATAATAATACTCTGGGGAAAGCCTCAGCTAAAAAGCCGGCTATTTGTATTATCATACAAGTGGAAATATCTCAGGATTACACAAAGCTTTAGCTTCACAAGCTATCCAGCTCTATCTACAATCCCTCACTACTACTCATAGATAGAATAGACAACACATATACCTTCTCCTCTGTCCTCCAAGCCTCCTATTTCCTTGTGAAATTTCTGCTGCGTCCTCTAGCTACCACCTGTGTGATTCTCACCTCACACACTACTTTGACCTTTGTAGTAACTGCGCAATCCTCAAGGAATTAATTCCTTCTGTATGCAAGAGATATTCTCATAGGAATATTCTAGAAAGTGATTCTACACTGTCCCTACGTTTAATCTCAACTGGCTCTTTGTCTGAACTGACATACATGAGTTATTTATGAGAGAATATTTAGTTATCTGGAGAACACTAGTTGCATGCATGCATGCATTAATTGACTGAACTCACAATTAGTTCCACAAACTGTTTGGAACTAATTTAACTGGACTTAACTTAGTTAACTGAGCTAACTAATTACAACTCATCCTTATCTCCTTAATTAAGGGATAAATTCCTCAATCAAAGGGATAACTGTTCCAAGTCTTCACAAAGACTTCATGTTTAATTTCACCAAATAATTAACTCAAGATGAATTAGTTATTTATTTTTCAAATAGCTGGTGAGACTAAATTCAAGTTTTAATTCTCAATTTAATTCAAGGACAAATTAAAATTGGAATATATCTTGAAATGCTATCTATAGTAATGCTATTTTTAGCATTTCTTGTTTCTATTTTCAACACTCCCTCTCAACAAGAAAGGGATTATCTGTCACCCAGATCTTGTCTCTTTGGAACTCAAATTTACACTTTGACAATGACTTAGTCTAAATGTAAGCATCTTGCTCCTCGGTCGAAATATACTGCAAAAACATGATCCTCCTTGCCACACAGTGTCTGAGATGATGATACCGAATGTTGATGTGCTTCGACCTATCATGAAATACTGGATTCTCAGAGAGTTTGATACAAATCTAATTATCACAATAGATCACAGTTAGGTCCATCCTCTGATCAAACAAACCAACTAGAATTTTCGACATCGAAATGGCCTCACGTGTTGCCTGATTTGTCACCACATATTCAGCCTCTGCTGAGCTAAGTGCAACTAACCTCTGTTTCCTGTTGTACCAAGAAACTGTAGCTGCACCAAGGTTGAAACTTACTCCTGATGTGCTCTTCCGATCTAATGGACTCCCTCCCCAATCTGCATATGTGAAGCCCTGTAGCTTCACTCCCTCTGACCGCCTATAACATAATCCAAACTAAGATGTGCCTCTGAGGTATCTCAAAACATGCTTCACTGCCTCCCAAAACAACTTGGTAGGCTAAACCATAGCTTGAATCAACTGGTTCACCGCGTAGCACAAATCTGGTTATGTGTTCACTAAGTACATCAGTGAACCCACAAGATTCCGATACATAGTAGCCTCTACTACCTCACCTGAAGTAGCATCCTCCTTCCTTCAGTTACCTGCTAGAGGAGTCTGCATGGGCTTGCACTTCTCCATGTGGAATCTCCTAAGTATCTCATTGGCATACTTGCCTTGAGACACAAACACTTCCCCATCCTTCTGCCACACTTCCATGCTTAGAAATTAGTGCATGAGACCCATGTATTTCATCTCAAACTCTCTTACAAGGTCCTCCTTGCAAGACATGATCAACTGATCATCACCTGTCAATATCAAATCATCAACATAAAGAAAAATGATCAACTACTTACCTTCCACCACGATGTGGTACAATTTCACATCTACTTCACTCTTTGTGAAGCTCAACCCAGTGAAGTAGTTGTTGATCCTGGTGTACGAAGCACGAGGTGCTTGCTTTAGCCTGTACAAGGCTCTCTTGAGTTGCCACACATGCGACTCATGATCAAAGGTCTCAAATCCTCTCGGCTGCTCTATGTACACCTATTCCTCAATATTGCCATTGAGGAATGCAGCCTTCACATCCATTTGTTGGATCTTCCAACCCATCTATGATGATAGTGCCAACATCGATTTGATAGATGAGTACCTTGCTACAGGAGAAAAAGTCTCATCATAGTCAATCCCCTCGAATTGCGAGAAACCCCAGGTAACAAACCTTGCCTTATGTTTCTCCACACTACCATCAGCTGCATGCTTTACCTTGTAAAGCCAACAGGAACTCACGATTGAATTGTTCTCCGATCTTGGAACAACATCCCAAACACTGTTCCGAACTATGGAGTCATACTCCTCCACCATAGCATCAACCCAAACTGGATGTTGCACTGCTTCCTCAAAGGAAGATGGTTCGGTCTCTACACATTCCCCAATAAGGGCCATGTAACTAGTGTACTGCTCAGGTGACCTCCTTTGTTTGCACTGAGAATATGGTTCTCCCACGTTCTCTCTTGCATCCGACAACAATCTGTCAGCTTCTCTCATGCGCTTCCGCCCATTTCTAGAAGACTTTGCATGAGTGGATGTCTCCACTCTTGAAACCCCTACATGCGGCTGCTCCGCATCAGTCTGAGGCTTCTCCTCCTTGGGAACCAAATTTCCTCCTCTACTTGAATCTTGAGCTCCCTCTCAAGGGAAACTTGCATGGCCTTCAACTCATTGAACTTAAGATCTCTGCGAACCACTTTCCTCTAACTGGTAGGAAAATACACCCGATAGTTGTGGGGAGTATTAGTGTACCCCACAAGTATCCCCAACTCTGCTGTCAGCTCTAGCTTCTTTCGGGCATCCTTGATCACATGGTAATAAGCCAATGAGCCAAAGATCCTGAAGTGACTCACATCTAGTCTCTTCCTAGAGAAAGCTTCCTCTGGTGTCTTCATCCCAAGTATGTGATGCGGGCTTCTATTCTGCAAGTAAACTGCTGTGTTGCATGCCTCAACCCACAAATGAAGTGGTAGGCCTTGGTCATGCAGCCTCGCCCGAGCTGCTCCCACAATCATTCTATTATTCCTTTCAGCCACCCCATTTTGTTGTGGGTTATGGGGTGCCATCAACTCCCATTTAATTCCTTCTATTGCACAGAAGTCCTTAAACTCTTGAGAGATATACTTTCCACCATTGTTACTTCATAAAGCCTTGATCTTCTTTCCCGATTCTTTCTCAACCAAGGCTTTGAAATCACAAAACCTTGAGAAGGTTTGATACTTCTCCTGCATGAAATAGATCCATCATCTACAAGAAAAATCGTCAATGAAAATAACATATTACCTTTGTTTAGTGGTGGAGGGTATCAAGAATGGTCCACACACATCTCTATAAACTTGCTCCAAGATTGCTTCAGCTCGACTGTCTCGACTTTGAAAGGAATATTTTTCATAATTACCCAAGGTAAAACCTTTGCATGTGTCCACTTGCTCAATTTTACCTTTGGGAAGTCTGGTAGAAATATGCTGCATTAACTTCAAGGCCCCATGATGCAAGTGGCCAAACCTTCTATTCCATGACTTGCCAATATCTTGGCTTTACACAAATTCTTCTTTGGAACTTAATGCAACATAGTCATCTACCTCCAACTTATAGAGATTCTTCACTTGAATCCTAATCCTCTTGGTCTGACCCGTGGCTATGTGTCTTAGGAACGCTTTTCCTTTACTGAAGACTACATCATAACCTTTGTCTTCCAACATCATGACCAATACCAAGTTTTTCTTTAGTCCAGGCACATACTTCACATTAGTCAGGGTGAGAGGAGATCCATGCTCCCTCTGAAACACAACCGTACCTTCACCTGAAACATGGTACTTTCCATCATTGCGCATCTCTATGCACATCTGGAGGTCTTTCTCCTACAAGGTACTGAATAAAATCTTATCATCGGTCATGTGGAATGAGGCTCCGCTATCTATGTACCAAGAACAACCCACCATCGTTGAAACCATGCATGCGATGAGGGAAAACGCCAATTATAACTATGAGGCCAGTGCCTCACCATCTGATCCTTTCGAGGATCCCTTCCTAGATTTCTTCAATGGAGAATTTGTTGCATAATGGCCCACCTCATGAAAATTAAAGCATTACACTTTAGATTTCTCAATCTTCTTCCCACCATGGGAAGAACTCGATTTAGAATAGGAAGCCTTCCCTTTCCCTTTCCACGCCTTACTTGCTAAGGCGATATTTTCTTCATCATCATGCTTTAATGAAGAACCATCTCTGGTGCTTCTCCTGATCTCCTCCTACATCAAATCTAACAATAGTTGTTCCCAATATAGCAGTTTCTCTCTTCTATTCACTGAGTCTTGGTAGCTATGCAAGCTCTTAGGAAGACCGAGGAGAGAAAGACTCACCATATCATCATCAACTGTCATGATTCCTACACTTCCAAGCTCATCTCTACAGATGGTGAGCTTGTTTAGATATGTAAAGATCGTCTTTCCCTTTCCACACTTGATTTTCTAAAGAAGTCATAGATGTGGCAACAATAGATGGGAATGTTGAAGGAATCGAGGGAATCCCACTAGATAGCATCCCGAAAGGATAGGCACCAGTGAAAGGGGAAAAAGGCTAGGTGCCCCCACTCAAACTTGGAATGGAGGTAGGGCCAAAAACTACTATACTAGGTGTAATGGTAGAGATAAAAATATTAAACCCTCTTGCAACTAAAGGAGAGGTCTGCACACTAGAAGTATTAGTAGCCATACTTATGCCACTAACATTGGCCATATGGAAAAAAGAAGGAGAGTGAATAGGGTGTAGAAATTCTTGCTGTAGATTAAACTGAGTATGCAATGTACTAAAGAAAAATACTTAATCTAGTTCTATAATCAAACTTGTGGAAGCTTAATTGATTTTGAGCAAGATCAAACAAAACAAATATAACAGAGAATAAGATTCAATCACACATGAAACAAAGAAGAATACTCTGGGGAAAGCCTCAGTTAAAAACCCCGTTATTTGTATTATCATACAAGTGGAAATATCTTAGGATTACACAAAGCTTTAGCTTCACAAGCTATCCAGCTCTCAGTACAATCCCTCACTACTGCTCATAGATAGAATAGACAACACATATGCCTTCTCCTCTGTCCTCCAAGCCTCCTATTTCCTTGCGTAGTTTCTGTTGGGTCTTCCAACTGCCACCTATGTGATTCTCACCTCACACACTTCTCTAACATTTGTAGTAACTACTCAATCCTCAAGGAATGAATTCCTTCTGCATGCGAGATATATTCTCATAGGAATATTCTAGCAACTGATAGTACACTGTCCCTACCTTTAATCTCAACTTAATATTTGTTTGAACTAACATGCATGAGTTATTTATGAGAGAATATTCAGTTATATGGAGAACACTAGTTGCATGCATGCATGCATTAACTGACTGAACTCACAATTAGTTCCACCAACTATTTGGAACTAATTTAACTGGACTTAATTTAGTTAACTGAGCTAACTAATTAAAACTCAAATACAACTCATCCTTATCTCCTTAATTAAGGGATAACTTCCTCAATCAAAGAGATAATTGTTGCATGTCTTCACAAAGACTTCATGTTTGATTTTCACCAACTAATTAACTCAAGATGAATTAATTAATTATTTTTCAAACAACTGGTGAAACTAAAGTAAATTTTTAATTCTCAATTTCAATTCAAGAATAAATTAAAATTGGAATATATCCTAAAATGGTATCTGTAGAATTTCTCAATGTAGATCACCTGATAATGCAATATACTAAAGCAAAATACTTGATCTACTTCTAAACAAACTAGCGGAAGTTTAATCGATTTTGAGCAAGATCAAATAGAACACATATAACAGAGAATGAGAAATCAATCACACATGAACACAGAAGAATACTTTGGGGAAAGCCTCAGCTAAAAACCCCGTTATTTGTATTATCATACAAGTGGAAATATCTCTAGATTACACAAAGCTTTAGCTCACAAGCTATCCAGCTCTTAGTACAATCCCTCAATGCTTCTCATAGACTGAATAGACACAACATATTCCTTCCTTCAGTCCTCCAAGCCTCCTATTTCCTTGTGCAGTTTCTCCTGGGTCCTCTGGCTGCACCTGTGTGAATTCACCTCTCACACAACTCGCCAAACTTAGAAGTAACTACGCAATCTCCAAGGAATGAATTCCTTCTACATGCAAGAGATATCCTCAATGGAAAATTCCTACAACTAATAGTATATTGTCCCATCCTCCAATCTCAACTAGGTCTCTGACTGAGCTAACATGCATGAGTTATTTATGAGAGAATATCAGTTATTTGAAGTACACTGGTTGCATGCATGCATGCATTAACTAGTTGAACTCACAATCAATTCCACAAACTATTGGAACTAATCTAACTGGACTTAACTTAGTTAACTGAGCTAACTAATTACAACTCATCCTGATCTCCTTAATTAAGGGATAACTTCCTCAATCAAAGGGATAACTGTTACATGTCTTCACATAGACTTCATGTTTCATTTTCTCCAACTAATTAACTCAAGATGAATTAATTAATTATTTTTCAAATAGCTGCTAAGATCAAATTCAAATTTTAATTCTCAATTTTAGTTCAGGGACTAACTAGAATTGGAATGTATCCCGAAATGCTATTTATATCAATGCTATTTTTAGAAATTCTATATTTAGCATTTCTTGTTGCTATTTTCAACACTTCTTGTGAGGAAGAAAGGGATTATCTGTCACTCCAATCATGTCCCTGTGGAAATCGAAATTTGCATTTTGACAATGCCTTAGTCAAAATATCTATATCCCACTCCTCGGTTGAAACATACAGCAACAACATGATCCTCTTCACCACACAATCTTGAAGATGATGATACCAAATATTGATGTGCTTGGACCTGTCATGAAATATTGAATTCTGAGAGAGTTTGATACAATTTGGATTATCGTAATAGATCACACATGGATCCATCCTGTGACCAAAAAATCCAACTAGAATTTTTCACATCCAAATGGCCTCACATGTTGCCTAATTGGCATCCATGTATTCAGCTTCTGTTGAGCTAAGTGCAACTGACCTCTGTTTCCTGTTGTACCAAGAAACTGCAGTTGAACCAAGGTTGACAATTTCTCCTGAAGTGCTCCTCTGATCTGATGGACTCCCTGCCCAATTTGCATCTGTGAAGCTCTGAAGCTTCACTCCCTCTATCCATCTGTACCATAATCCATACTAATATGTGCCTCTAAGGTATCTCAGCACATGCTTCACTGCCTTCCAAAACAGCTTGGTAGGTTGAACCATCGCTTGACTCAGCTAGTTCACCACAAAGCACAAATCTGGTCGTGTGTTCACTAAATACATCAATGAACCCACAAGCTGCCAATAAATAGTAGCAGCTACTACCTCACCTGAAGTAGCATCCTCCTTCTTCCAATTACCTGCTAGAGGAGCCTGCATGGGGTTGCACTTCTCCATGTGGAATCTCCTAAGTATCTCATTGGCATACTTGCCTTGAGACACAAACACTTCCCCATCCTTTTGCCACACTTCCATTCCTAGAAAGTAGTGCATGAGACCCAGGTCTTTCATCTCGAACTCTCTTGCAAGGTCCTCCTTGTAATACTTGATCAACTGATCATCACCTATGAATATTAGATCATCAACATAAAGAACAATGATGAATGGCTTACCTTCTACCATGATGTGGTAAAGGTTTGCATCTACTTCACTCACTGTGAAGCCCAACCTAGTTAAATAGTTGTCCATCCTAGTGTACAAAGCACGAGGTGCTTACTTCAGCCCGTACAAAGCTCTCTTTAGTCGACAGACATGCAAATCATGATCGAAGGTCTAAAATACTTCTGGTTGCTCTATGTACACCTCTTCCTCAATCTTTCCATTGAGGAATGCAGTCTTCACATACATCTGATGGATCTTCCAACCCATCTGTGCTGATAGTGCCAACATCAATATGATAGATGAGTACCTTGCTATAGGAGCAAAAGTCTCTTCGTAGTCGATCCCCTTAACTTGTGAGAAACCACAGGCAATGAACCTTCCCTTATGTTTCTCCACACTCCCATCAGCTGCTTGCTTTACCTTGTAAAGCCATCGAGAACTTACCACGAACTTGTTCTCTAGTCTTGGAACAACATCCCAAATAATGTTCCAAACTATGGAGTTGTACTCCTCCACCATAGCATCAACCCAGACTGGTTGTTGCACTGCTTCCTTGAAGGAAGATGGTTTGGTCTCTATACATTCTCCAACCAGGGCCATGTAACCAGTGTACCGCTTGGGTCACCTCCACTGTCTGTGTTGAAAATATGGTTGTCCCACATTCTCTCTCGCATCCATCATCAATCTGTCAGCCTCCCTTGAGTGTTTCCACCCATATTTGGAAGACTTTGCATGAGTGGACGTCTCTACTCCTAGATCCTTTGCATGCGTCTGCTCCGCATCAGTTTGAGGCTCCTCCTCCTTAGGAACCAAAAGTTCCTCCTCTGGATGCAACTTGAGCTCCCTCTCAAGGGATACTCACATGGATTTCTGCTCACCGAACTTCAAATCTTTGCATACCACTGTCCTTTGGCTGGTTGGCAAGAACACCCAATAGTTGTGGGGTGTATCAATGTACCCCACAAGTATCCCCAACTCAGTTGTTGGCTCTAGCTTCTTCTAGGCATCTTCGGTCACATGACAATAAACTGATGATCCAGAGATCCTAAAGTGACTCACATCTGGTCTCTTCCTAGATAAGACCTCCATTGGTGTCTTCATCTGTAGTATACGATGCGGGCTTCTATTCTGCAAGTATACTGTTGTATTGCATGCCTCAGCCCACAAATGAAGTGGTAGGCCTTGGTCATGCAGCATCACCCGAGCTACTCCCACAATTGTTTTGTTCTTCCTTTCAGCCACCCCATTCTACTGTGGGTTATGGGGTGCCATCAACTCCCATTTAATTCCTTTTGCTGCACAGAAGTCCTTAAACTGTTGAGAGATATATTCTCCACCTTTTTTGCTTTGCAAGGCCCTTATTTTCTTTCCAGATTCTTTCTCAATTGAGGCTTTGAACTCACAAAAACTTGAGAAGGTTTGATCCCTCTTCTGCATGAAGTAGATCCAACATCTATGAGAAAAATCATCAATAAAAATAACATAGTACCTTTGTTTAGTGGTGGAGGCTGACTAGAATGGTCCACACACATTTGTATGTACTCGCTCTAGGATTTCCCCCAGCTCGACTGTCTCGATCCTGAAAGGAAGATTTTGCATACTTACCCAAGGTACAACCTTTTCATGTATCCACTTGCTCCAGTTTGCCCTCGGGAAGTCCGGTAGAAATTTGTTGCATAATCTTCAAGGCCCCATGGTGCAAGTGGCCCAATCTTCTATGCCATAGCTTGCCAATAACTTGGCTCTATATTAACTCTGCTTTGGAACTGCAGCACAATCATCTACCTCCATCTTGTAGAGATTCTTTACTTGAATCCCAATCCTCTTGGTCTGTCCAGTGCTGATATGCCTCAGGAATGCCTTTCCTTTACTAAAGACTACATCATAGCCTTTGTCTTCCAACATAGCGACAAATACTAGGTTCTTCTTCATTCTAGGCACATACTTTACATCAGTCAGGGTGAGAGGAGCTTCATGCTCCCTCTGAAACACAACCATGCCTTCACCTGAAACATGGTACTTTCCATCATTGTCCATCTCTATGAGCATCTGGAGGTCCTTCTCCTCCAAGGTACTGAATAGACTCTTGTTGCCAGTCATGTGGAATGAAGCTCCACTATCTAGGTATCAAACACAACCCACCATTGATGAAGCCATGCATGCAATGAGGGTGAAATCGAATTTGAACTATGAGGCCAGTGCCTCACCATCTGATCCTTTCGAGGATCCCTTCTTGGATTTCCTCTGTGGACAATTCGTAGCATAATGGCCCACCTCATGACAATGAAAGCATCGCACTTTTGATTTGTCAATCTTCTTCCCACCATGGGAAGAACTTGATCTAGAATGGGAAGCCTTCCCTTTCCCTTTCCTTGCCTTACTCGCTAAGGCTAGATTTTCTTCATCATCATGCTTTGATGAAGATCCATCTCTGGTGTTTCTCCTTATCTCCTCCTACATCAGATCCGACCACAGTCATTCCCAATCTAGCAGTTGCTCTCTTCCATTTACTGAGTCTTGGTATCTATGCTATCTCTTAGGAAGACCGAGGAGAGAAAGACTCACCATGTCATCATCGGCGTCGTGATTCCTACACTTCCAAGCTCATCCCTGCAGGTGGTGAGATTGTTCAGATATGTAGAGATCATGTCGCCCTTTTCACACTTAATTTTCTGAAGCTTGTCTTTTAGTGCCAGCTTCCCTAATCATTGCTATTCTAATATAGATCCTTCAATGCTTTCCAAATTGAAAAAGGTGTCTTCTTCCCATGAAGACTCGAGACAATGTGGGCTCAAACTCCCTCTAGAAGAATCCTCCTCGCTCTAGCCACACATTTCTTCCATTCCGCCAATTCTTGGACATTAGCAGTTGCTGGCTTGGGGACTTCATGATCAATGGAGTCCTTCAAACCGTTGTCCTCTAATACAGCTTCCATGCAATCCTTCCAGGCTATATAATTTGAGTTGCCATCCAAGGCATACTCGAGTCTCAAACCGTTGAATGCCATTGGTGAAATTTGAGATGTGATAAGAATTCGATTTCTATAATCAGGAACTTCAAACTTTGAACTTCTCCCTTCTTTGTATACTGTTCTCTGCTTTGATCACCTTTGCTCCAATACCATGTAGAATTTCTCACTGTAGGTCACCTGATAATTCAATATACTAAAGCAAAATACTTGATCTACTTCTACAAACAAACTTGCGGAAGCTTAATCGATTTTGAGCAAGATCAAATAGAACACATATAACAAAGAATGAGAAATCAGTCACACATGAACACAGAAGAATACTCTGGGGAAAGCCTCAGCTAAAACCTCGCTATCTCTATTATCATACAAGTGGAAATATCTTCGGATTACACAAAGATTTAGCTCACAAGATATCCAGCTCTCAGTACAATCCCCCAATTCTGCTCATAGACTGAATAGACACAACATATGCCTTCCTTCAGTCCTCCAAGCCTCCTATTTCCTTGCGCAGTTTCTCCTGGGTCCTCTGGCTGCCACCTGTGTGATAACTTCCTCAATCAAAGGGATAACTTCCTCAATCAAAGGGATAATTGTTGCATGTCTTCACATAGACTTCATGTTTGATTTTCTCCAACTAATTAACTCAAGATGAATTAATTAATTATTTTTCAAACAACTGCTAAGATCAAATTCAAATTTTAATTCTCAATTTTAGTTCAGGGACTAACTAAAATTGGAATGTATCCCAAAGTTCTATTTATAGCAATGCTATTTTTAGCACTTCTTTATTTAGCATTTCTTGTTGCTATTTTCAACACTATCTATAGCAATTCTATTTTTAGCATTTCTTGTTGCTATTTTCAACATAGGGCTTTCCATCCTGCGATTCAGGGTACCCACGTATGATACAACATAAGTAAGGTGAGAAGGAAGAGGTGTCGAAGGAGTAATGGGGGACTCAGGGACCCATCAATATCAATCTCATATTCTGATTGGAAGAGAACCCTAGCAAGGACCAGAGCCTTTCCATCCAAATTATGAACTGAACTAGGTTCACCCTGTGAAATGAGATCCCCTAAAGGAGGATTAACCTCTGATGCATCAACTACTACTGATTAACCTCAAAAGAGACTAAAATGCCTAAAATGCAAACTACCTTAATGCATAATAAAATGCCTAAATGCAAGATTCTATGGAATTCTCTAAACAAACAAATGTGTTCTTTCAAGGTCCTCAATTCAAAATTTAACCACACAAGGAGAACAAATGTCCAAGAAAATATCTCCCAAGCGAAGAAAATTTCAACCTTAAACATTGACTCACACAGTTGGTGATAAACCAAAAGATAAAAAACTGAAAACCAAAAACCAAAAACCAAAGAAAGAAATGGAAAAAACAAATGTTTTTCTTTTTCTTTTTTCTTTTTAAGGACTTAAAACCAAAGTTTCAAGAAGGCAAAGCAATCAATCACCTCAAGATCAAAATCAAGTGAAGAGACTCCATACTTCACAAGCCATAAAAGATCATCAAGATAGTAAGACCAAAGTGACTAAGATACCAAAACAATTAAACAACTTGACCTGAAGGATACCTAAAAGATTCATACAAACAAAAATATTTAAGAGAACTAAAATCCTTCACTGAACCAAAATTCCAAACACCTTTCTCAAATAATAAAAAATAAACCAAATGATTCAACTTCAAGAAGGAAAAGTGAACTAGTGAAAATGTTGGATTGTAAACAAGTTGAGAATCAACTCATTGTTCTAGAAGCATAGAAAAATCAAACACTTTACCAAGAAGGTCTGAAATCCAAACTTAGAATGAAAAACTTCAAGAATTGCAAACGCTAGGTTGACAAAGCCTTTTTGCAAAAGAGACAAAGAAACCGACACCAACAAGAAAGAAGGTCATCCCAGTTTGCAAATGACTTCAAAAGTGTATGAAAACTAGGCTACTCCCCCTAATGAAGGAAAAAATATGAAAAAATAAAAATGTTCCCAAATATACGTGACTTTGTATTGTCAGAGCCACATGTTCACGCAACTGCTTCTCAAGAAATAAGCATATATGCGGGTTTCTTTGGAACAAACCGCATTTGCATGCTATTGTATACAAGAAAAAACACGTATATGCAGAAAAGTAGGGAAAAATAAAAATACAAACCTGATCCAAAAGATCATACTGATTGCTCAGACTATAGATGAGTCAATAATAATAGAAAAAATCAAGAAACAAGAATGAAAAACCCATATCAAGGAGAAAACAACCCTTCTATGAAATATGAGACTGTATTCCCTAGTGGAGTCGCTAGTTTTGTTGGTGGGAAAAGCTTCCCTAAGGTAAGGGTTGACAACCTCAACAGATAGAAGACAGATTATCAAGAAGAAGCATACATTCAAGCAAGAAAAATATGTAACCTACTAAAGTTGGGTTTGAGAGGAGTACCTATAGGCCCTACATTTGATGTTGATTCTGTAGAGTCCAAACACTCTGCTTTCTCCAAAGTGATTAGACCTGTAACACAGTTCAGAGAATCATATACATAGTGAGTATTTCAAAGTGCGTGCATAATAAACATGTTAGATCACCAAGAATAAACATTTAGATCATGATATATTATACATGAATCATAAAAAACATGAGGTCATAACATATTAGGAACAAGACAAAGCTTCTTTATTGATATCAACAAATAGTGGAAAGATACAACTAGATCCAACCACGGCAATAATGAAACATTCCATCCCAAGCCTCAAAGATCACCTCTCAAGCATGTGCAATAGGATTCCATATGAGGGACAATGAGCATATATGCAAGCAAACAAGGGTTTCCTATGATTGGGAGTGCATGAGGCACAGGGAAAATCAAACTTGATCTGGGGACAAAAGCACTATAATGTTGATATCATATTTCTCTCTATGATTTAGGCCTTCCCATGAGGTGTATAAATACCACCAGAAATTAGTTGATTCAATTAGGCCATGGGCTCCTATAGGTGGGTTTTCGGTGGAACCCGTAAACCCCACTTGAGAAATAGGAATTTTTTTTATTTTTTCATATTTTAAACTATGTACGTGAGTTCTATATTATGGTACCCGCGTGTATACACACCTTTTAAAGGGAAGAGTCGTGTATAGAATTGAAAATATTACTTTTTAATAAATGATCAAGTGGGCTACCCAAGGCCAAATTAGAGTATCGGAACTACATGAGTGTTGAATGATGCTATAACATAAAGGAACAAAGTCGATTTTTCTGATAAGCCTTATTAATTTTGATGGAGAGATAAACATTATTTTTATTTTTATGTTTTGTTTTTAAATGTTTTTGTGAGATGAGATTTTTCTTTAGAGAGGTGGGGACTAGAGACACGAATAACCCTAGAAAAGAGTGTTTTTATGATGACATATTTCTAGGTTAGATCGTGATGGGAGTGGGCATGGAGGTATCAATTAGTGTTTGTCTTTTTCCAGAACAATTGATAAGAAAGTGAACCATTGTGACCACAAGAGACCAATGAATCTAGAAATGTTAAAGAAGAGTTTTATTCTAATTCCATAGTAAATTGGATGTGGGGGGATAGACTATTGAGGTGGTTCAAGAAGCCATGAACCACAAATTGTTGTCAACATCTTGTCTTCAGGTGCGAAGAGTTGATGGATTTAACTTCAAAATGATCCATAAAAGTATTTACGCTCATGGAAGATAGTGTCGAACCCATTGTGGTGTCTTAAATTTGTTTGTAACTTGTGCCACATAAGGAAAATAATCTATATTTGAGGTATGTTTTTATGATGTAAAGGGTTACGGGATCAACAGGGTTGGTGAGTAACCTGAGGGTTCCAGGTATAGGTATTTTTGTGGATAGGGATACCACATCAAGTATTTCCATGATGTCATTGGAATTGATGCGAAGGTGATAGTTCTTTTGAACAAAATGGGTCAAGTCTTTAATGAAAGGAGTTTCCAATGAAGGGTTGAATCTTATCAACAAGAGACCAAGAGAAAGCATTTGTAGGCACTCTAATGGCACTGATTATGAGCCTAAGAGGAATGTATTTTTATGAATTTTCGGTTTCCCATATATTCTAGGAGTTATATAGAACAACAAGATAAGACACATTTGAATTTGGGCAGTGGGGAAGAGAAGAAGATTTGATAGCTTTAGTAACAATGGAAGTACTTGAATTAATAGGGTTTATAGGAAATGATTTATAAGTAAATAATACAAAAGTAAATCCAAGAATGCAGGGAATTATATACTTGGGGGGGGGGGGGGGTTTTTCTAACAAAAGATAAAGAAATTAAAATTAAATTGATGATAAAAAATGAAAGAGAAGGAAAGTAAACGAAGTGAAAGAGGAAATAAATTGAGACCATGAAGGGGGAAGAGATCAAATATTAAGATTGTGAGTTAGGGGTTTCCAAGAATGGATAAACATGTAGCCATTGTCATAGTTTAAAGTATTTTCATTTTCATTTTTATTTTGAGAGCTTCACGAATAATCCGGGTGGAATAAACAGGAGTGGGGGTGAGAATTTTAGCTTGGTTAAAGAAGATAATGTGTTTATATTTAAAGGAGTAAGCTAGGAATTCTTTTCAAAGAAAATTATGATACACATCAGCCATATCTTCCTTCATACAAGCTTTTCTGGATCTACAAGTTTGGCCAGCATAATAATTTTCATAGGAGCATGAAATTTTATAAGCTCAGGTGTCCGTTAATGGATCAATTAACCTTTGGGAGAACTGAATAATTCTTTTAATGTCTTGAAGGGTTTGAAGAGAGCTTTAATTTTCTTCCTCACTAATATTTTATAGATGTGATTAGTGTTCTCCTTTATATAGGGAAGTGAAATAATAGTTTTAGGGGGGAGTATTGGAGGATGCTTAGAGGAAGGGAGTCAAGATACTCGGTAAGCCTTATTGATTTGGTTGGAGGAATAACCATTATTTTTATTTTTGTTTTTGTTTTTAAGGGCTTTTAAGAGATGATATTTTTGTTTACAGAGGAGCTTGGGATCAGAGATGTGAATAACCCTGGAAAATATTGGTTTTAGGATAGCATATTTATGGGCTAGAGAGTGATGGGAGTAGGAATGAAGGTTATAGTCAATGTGGGAATTTTTGTGGAATGATGAAAAAGTGAACCGTCTGGACCACATGAAACCAACACATAAAAAAAAGGTAAAGACGAGTTTGCTTCTAATTCCATAGAAAATTGGAAGTGAGGGGACAAGTTCTTAAGGTAGTTCAAGAAGACCTAGAGGGAATGAATCCCATGAGACCATATGTCGACGATATCACCCACAATTGTCAACATTTTGTCTTGAGGTGCCAAGAGTTTATGTCTTTAACTTCAAAATGATCCATGAAGATATTTTCGATCACTAGAGATAGTGAGGATCACATTGCAATGCCTTCAAATTTTTTGTAACATGTGCAACATAAGGAAAATAAGGTGTAGTTGAGGCAAACTTTTACTAGGTTAGGGGTTTTAGGATCAACAAGGTTGGATATTAAATTGAGGGTTTCAAGTACAAGGATCTTTGTGAATAGGTATACCACATCAAAGTTGACCATGATGTCATTGGAATTGAGGCGAAGGTGAAATGACTTTTGATTAAAATGGGTTGAGTCCTTATTGAAAGAAGGGGAGTTTCGAATGAAGGATTGAAGCTTATCAACAAGAAACTGAGAGAGCATGTGCCTAGATGCTCAAATGGCACTGACTATGACATTAAGAGCAATGCGTTTCTTATGAATTTTCAATTGTTCATAAATTGTAGAAGTTATAGGGTGGGGGGAGATAAGACAATTTTGAATTTGGGGGGAGGAAGGAAAGAAAAATTGATAGCTTTAATCACAATGGAAATAATTGAATTGATAGAGTTTCTAGGAAACTATATAGAAAAAAAGAAAGATAAAATTTCAAGAAGCTTATATTCATAATACGTTGAATTCATGATGATGGTGAATTCATGATGATGGTGGTCTTACCTTTATCTACTTTAAGAAAAATGAATCATAATTCTTCAATGAAAAGATTGAAGAGTGGGAGTTTAGCATGCCTATAAGTTCTAATTTTTCTCTTAATTTTCAAAATTGTTAATTTAATATATATTAATAGAAAGTCAAATTTCACAAAATAAATTGTCTGAGTGTAAACTGAGATGCGAAAAAGAAATAAAACCAAAACGTCTGTCCACGTTAAAATGGAATACCGGAACTCTTCGGACATGTTCCACATGGATATGAGAATATAAAATTTTGATGTTTCGCTAAATTGGCCCTCGATTTTTTGATCCCTCTTCTTCTGTATATTGATGAAAGTTAGCATGCCTATCCCAGTTCGGTGTTCTTGTGAAAATGAAATATATGCAGGTGAGGAGTCGTGACTCTGCCTGATTCACGGCCCTGAAAACATATATCCCGAGAATCATCACATCCACATTGAAATCTAATTTAATAATAGCGAAAACTCTGCCTGATTCACTGCCCATGCAAACATAGATCCCGAGAATCATCACACATCCACATTGAAATCTAATTTAATAACAGCGAAAACTCTGCCTGATTCACTGCCCATGCAAACATAGATCCCGAGAATCATTACATCCACATTGAAATCTAATTTAATAACAGCGAAAACTCTGCCTGATTCACTGCCCATGCAAACATAGATCCCGAGAATCATCACATCCACATTGAAATCTAAAACTCTGCCTGATTCACTGCCCATGCAAACATAGATCCCAAGAATCACCACATCCACATTGAAATCTAATTTTATAACAGCGAAAACTCTGCTTGATTCACTGCCCATGCAAACATAGATCCCGAGAATCATCACATCCACATTGAAATCTAATTTAATAACACCGAAAACTCTGCCTGATTCAATGCCCATCCAAACATAGATCCCGAGAATCATCACATCCACGTTGAAATCTAATTTAATAACAGTGAAAATTGCCAAAATAGACGAAAACACGCTTATCGCACACGTTGAATGAAGGGCACCCTGCACTCAGATCGAATATGCTGATGGCGGGCCACGGCCCTCAACAGTTTGGCCCCCAATAGTATAAATTAGTAATGTGATCTATCAGTACGATCTACATTGCTGTGATCGTTTGCTTTGTTTTCCTTGATCATCTGGCAGAGAAGTAACCATTTCATTTGGAAATGGCTGCCAGAGACGCTAATTCTACAATAAAGAACGGGGAGGTTATAGAATTGTCCCCATGTCCTCAACAATTAGATGTTAGCATTATAAACATACCACTTGATAAGCGGACCGGAAGGACTAACAAAGATGGAAAAAGTAGAGTTAATTCCCAGAAAAGAGGGCAGTGGTTATTTAGAATCAGTGGCTATTTAGAATCTAGATATAATGAAAAAATACAAAACATTTATA
>APFE030207395.1:600606-666786 GCA_000404065.3 Pinus taeda
CTTAGGTGGAAACAATGTAGAACCCTCTTTACAACATTCTCAAAACATAGAGTATAGAAACAGAGTGTAGTAAAAGGCCATAGTGAAACAGACAAGCCCTCAGTCGTTATCCCCTGCGATAGACAGTCCTCCATAGAGGATGAGAGACAAAGAGGAGTTTGTCGAAATCATTCTTGGTTGGTGGTTATCAGATCTTCGTCCAGACAAATGAGAGTCTCCTCAGTGCTCCCCTCCTGCTGTGTGGTGGTGTTCGAACCACTAGTAGAGACCCCAATTGCCTCTTTCTTGACGCTAGGAGAGCCTTCAGCAATAGAATGGACCTTTGTCATCGACTTTTTCCTAATAACTGTATATTGCAGTGCATCCTGAGTTATGAAACAACAGTGGTGGATGGCCTTGACATAAATTACAAGCTTCTCAGTCAAACTTTCAATCTTTGTTTCGAGTGCCTTGGTGCGCTCCTCCTCCTCCTGCATCACTAGCCTTGTCATGGTTTTCATTTGCCACCATGTTTTGATAGTTCACGCATAGAGGTTTTCGTCCGCTTGGGTGATGGAAGGATCTAGAATCCAGGCAAGGCTGGTGTCGATTTCCTCTATCATGACCTCTTTTTGAAGAGCATTAGCTTGGGCTTCTAAATCAGAAATGAGTTATTGAGTTTCAAGATTAACCGTCATTGCGTAATTCAAAGTTGCGTGCCTCGCAGAGGTCTTCGTGCGAGTAGTGGGGGGAAAACCTAGTGAATGCAAAGAGGAGGCTACGCAAATGCGTCAACCTCCCCGAATAGATCTATGGATGGATTTATTCTCTGGGAACATGAAAAGAGCAGAAGGTCTGGGGAGCGAAGGGAACAAATGAGTGAAGGACAAACGAAGAGGAATGAGCGCAGAGGGGAGAAGGGTGAGGGGGATATATATAGAGGCCAGGGAATGAAGGGAGGCCTAGAGCGGGGAATAAGGATGTGAAGGGGAAGCGTGCGAAGATTGGATGCAAGGCAGTGGAAGAAGAGCCGAGTAGAGAGGACGTGACAAGCCAAGGATGGGTCTAGGAACGTGCGCCACAATTTTGTCCTTCCTACAGTACTCAGATTCGACCATGATATGAAGAAGGGTACGCAAACAGTGAATTGTTGATAGAGTGGTTATCGTTGACATTGATTGTTGTGTAGTGCTGACAAAGGTCACTGTCCTCAAGATCCTACCAAGTTTTGGAATTCAGGCATAGGGTCGTTGTAGTACCCTCATTCGCTAGGGGATGAAGGGAGGCCTGGAGCGGGGAATAGGGACGGGACGGGGAACCGTGTAAAGATTAGATGCAAGGCGGTGGAAGAAGAGTGGATCAAAGAGGGTGTGACAAGCCATGGATGGGTCTGGGCGCGTGCACCACAATTCTATCCTTCCTACAGTACTCAGAATTGACCATAATATGATGAAGGGTACGCGAATAGTGATTCGGTAGAGTGGTTATCTTTGACATTGATTGTTGTGCAATGCTGATTGAGGTCACTATGCACAAGATCCTACCAAGTTCTGGAATTCAGGCGTAGGGTCCCTACTATACCTTCATTCACCAGTCTGTCCACTTAATTATTGTCATTCCTTCTGATTGCTTGAAAGTGGAGGCCTATCATGCTATCTATTCTTTGTTTGATCAGCTGTATTATTTTGTTAGGTGCTAGTTTTCTAAGATTTTATCCACCTTGATGCCCTGTTGAATTTTTTTGCCTATCTAAGTGGCTAGCGTGGAATCTCCTTCCAAAATCAGAGGATTGAGCTTTAGGTTGTGCGCTAAAGTAATACCATTTTTAGGGCATGAAGTTCTGCGACATTCTTTGTGGCTGTACCTATATTAAGCTCATATATCCAAATTATTTCTCCTTTTGTGTTTCTCAAGGATCCTCCAAAACTGGCTTGGCCCTTATTACCTTTCGCAGCATCGTCATAACTGAGCTTGTAAGTCCCCTGCTTTGGCGGCCTCCAGATGTCTTTTTTATTTTCATGCTTGGAGAGGGGGGTGATTTCTTGCAACTTGAGGAGATCCAACATTGAGAGAATTATCACTTCGGAGTTAGTAGGAGGGGCTTTGGAAGTCCAAGTAGGTAGAGAAGTCATAGTTTCCCAGATTTCACTTTTGATCTTTCATATTTTGATTTCCTCTTGAGTGGAGATGCCACGAAAGATTCTTGCATTATGCTCCTTCCAAAGTTCCCAACAGACCAGACCAGGAATTAAATTCCATGTGTGGCTAACCAAGGGATGTGAGAAGAAGGTTGATCTCCAGTTCACAATGGTGCTTTGAATGGAGGAGGGATCTTGATCCGAGTTGTTGAAAACCAGTAATATCCACTCCCAAAATTTGGATGCATATGAGCATTCATTCAGCAAGTGATTGGGGGTTTATTCTTCTTGCTGGTAGAGAAGGCATCTTGAGGGACCGATGAAGCCTTTTGTCCTTAGGTTGTCCCATATTATAATCTTTCTGTGCATGACTAACCATAGAAAGATTGATATTTTTTACCGGTGCTTCGTGTCCCAGATTGAGTTCCACTTCGGGTTTAGTTGAAGTTGATCTAGATTGGCAATGTATCTGTAGGCTTCTTTTAAATTGAAATGTCTAGCTAAATTTTTACCTCATCTGATTTTATCCTTGACAAAGTCAAGGAGGATTTGTCTTTTTGAATTTCTAATGAGAGATCCGACCAGGCATGAAGATTCATATGGGAGTCCAATCTTCATGATCCAACCATATTCTCCGTATGTCCTCTTTGACACTCTGTTTCCAATACTAGTTCACTTTGGTCTTCCCTCAGTTTTTCATATCAATCTTGATTTAGTGATATTGTTCTTGATCAAGTTCTAGCCTTTCTTTCTAGGCGTCTTCCATGAAAAGAGCCTTGTTTCCATTTCCTATTTCATAGAAACTATGATTTTGAATGATATACATGTTCTGCCATGGTTGGTTCCATATGACTGATCCTTTGATATTTCCATTTAGCTTGATGATTTTCTCCTGCGAGAGGGAAGGAGTATACTTAGCTTTCCATAGTATTCCCCAAGGCGAGTTGGGGTTTGAAATCCATCTCCATAAGGTCTTGGATCCAAGGGCTTTTTCTAGGATATCTTTGTCTCTAAGACCAAGGCCATCGTATTTTTTGGGCTTGTAAATTTTTACCCATGCCACAAGAGCCCATTTTTGCTTTATCTCTACGTCTCTCCATAAGAAATTCCTCTACAGGTTTATGATTTTGTTTGAAATCACTTTTGGGGCTTCCAGAGGCGAGTAAAAGTAGAGTGGGATGGCCTATAAAACATATTTAACTAGGACAAGACGACCTTCTAGATTGAGAGATCTGAAGGTCCAACTAGAAATTATTTTCTCCAACTTATTGATGAGGTCCTCCCAAGTAGCTCGAGAGAGTGGCATGTGTGTTAAGGGTACTCCAAGGTAATTGGAGTGGAGGGTGTTGATGGGAATGACCAACAGTCTTGCGATGTTCCTACGAATAGGGAGTAGGGTGTTACAGAAGAACAAATTTGTTTCCTAGGGCTGATAGTGGTTCTAGAGGTAGAAGAGAAGTCAGACATAATGGACATGAAAGAGGAAGCTTCTTTGATTGTAGGGAGCCTCATAAGAATGGTATCATCAACAAATTGTTGGTGCATGGAGGTGGGTGCATAGGCATGGGGTTGGAGACCTGAGAGCTCATTAGCATGCAAGGCAGTAGATATTGAGCAGCTTAGCCCTTCAACCCTAATGAAAAAGAGGAAGGGAGAGATAGGATCCCCTTTCTTGATACCCCTGGAAGGATTAAAGGGTGGTGAAGGGGAACCATTCATGAGGATGGAGAAAAATTCTCTTGACACCATTTCCATGATCCACTTGATGCTGTCTTTCTGGAATCCAAGCGCTCTTAGGAACTGTCTCATATAATCCCAGCTAATTTTATCAAAGGCTTTGGACATGTCTAGCTTTATCATCATTCTAGTTTTTTTTTGGGGATTTGAGAGAGTGGATGAGCTCATGAGAAAGGATGATACTATCCATGATTTTCCTTCCTTCCACATAGCCAGAATGTTGACGGGAGATAAGGAGAGGAAGGATTACTTTTATCTGATTGGAGAGAACTTTGGAGATTATTTTGTTAGTGATATTGCAAAGGGATATGGGCCTAAATTTGTCTAGGGAATCAGCGGAATTTCCCTTGGAAATCAAAGTAGGAAAGTGGAGTTAAGGGATTTTAGGACAGACTTCTGAATGCGATATTCTTTGCCAAGGGCATGCACTTCCAATTTGAGGATGGACCAACAAGATTTGTATAAATAAATAGTGAAACCATCTAGACCTGGGGCTTTTCCAATGGGCATTCCCATGACCATGTCTTCCACTTCTTGGAGGGAAACTTTTCGAAGGAGAATTTTGTTATGCTCCTCCATGATGATTTTGGGGATGTGATTGGTCATCTTTTTAATTTCCTGATCCTCGGCATGCCTTGGATCTTTGAGAAGAGAGTTGTAATAGTGAGTGAGATTTGTTTCCAACTCCTCTTGAGAGTGAATGAGATGACCATCTTGGTTCTTCAAAGCTAGGATTATGTTGTTTCTCCTATGTTGTATCATTAATTTATAGAAAAATGTGGTGTTCCTTTCCACACATTTCAGCCAATTGATTCTGTATTTTTGTTGCCACAACTTCTCTTCCTGGATAGCTTTTCCTCCCAGCTTCGATGTAATCTTTTTTCCTCTTGCTTACTGCTCTTTGTGAGCCCTTATTCAATGACGTTTGTTGGAGAAGTTGCAATTTATGCTCCAATTTTTTTTTGTGTGATGATGTTTCTAAATGATTCTCTGTTCCATTTTTTTATTTCCTCTTTGATAAGATTTAACTTTTGTTGGAATGTGTACATTTTGTTGCCAGTTCTGGTGGGAGGTTAAGTAAACCATTTTTTCATTTTTTCCATGAAGTTCGAGTGAACCAACTAGAAGGCTTCGAATCTGAAATTCTTATTTTTCGGACCATTGGAAATTTGAATCTTGAGAGAGATAGGTTAGTGATATAAGCCTGCTTGTGCGATGATTCTCGCCTCCGTTTCCCAAGAGGTAAGATAAGTTTCTTTAGATTAAAGGAAGGGGTCTAAATGGGAGGAAATTTGATGGTCCCCGCCTCTTCTATTGGTCCAGGTAAAAATGCCATTGCTAGTGGGAATGTTGTTGAGGTTAAGGTTTTTAATGGTAGTAAGGAAAGCCTGAGAGTCCTTGTCCATCTTCTGGATACTTCCTTTCTTCTCATGCAGGTTTGTTATCATATTAAAGTCACCTGATGTGATTTTGAGAGGAAGGTGTGTTGTACCTAGGATATTGGAGATGCTTTGGAGCATTTGTATTCAGTCTATCACCTTGTGTGGGGCATAAATATTAGCTATACAAATACTCTCGTTGGTGCCAATGATTCTTAGGACCACTATTATTGAATAATGAGTGGCCAGAGAGGATATGAGGTCGAACTTGGAGTTTTTCCATAAAGTCAATATACCTCCCACAGAACCGGTGGTCGAGTTGGCAAGGATATATAAGGCTTGAAACAATATTTGCGAAGGAGAGGGGCGTGAATCGACTCTAGTTTACTTTCTTGAATTATAAAGATATCAGGATGATCAGACAAGATTATATTTTTTAAGTTTCTTTTCTTCCCATGACTGTTCAGTCCTCTAATGTTCCAAGAAATGAAATTCATTGACATGGAGATGGATTTAGAGACAGAACTTTTAACTTTTCTTCATTGATTAATTTGGCTCCCAATTCTTGGAGGAGCTGACTGGTAGTCATTTGGCCTTGTTTTCAACTTGAGCCTTTGAGGTTGAGTCCTCCTACTAGAATATTTGCTAAGATGCCCTTTGATGTTATGGTTTCTTGTGCTAGGTGGAGTGCTTTGAGTTTTAAATCTTGTTGGAGGAGATAAGAACCTTCAATTTTTTGTAGCTGGTGTTCTGATATGGCATTTATTCGATTTTGTTTCCATTCTTCTACAATTGTTTCTAAGTCTACTCCTTCCAGAGCTTCCTCTATGGCACTTTCCTTTGGTGTTTCCTATGTTTGTACTTGCTCCATTTTATATCCTCTTGTGAATGCTCCTTCCCTCTATTGGTGTAACATGTGTCCCTATCATTGTATTCTATATCTACTGGGTTTGTTTTTTCTTCTCTTGCTTCATCTCCGATCGGGTCATTGTGATCCATTTACTCCTGAGTGTTGTTCAATGTGTTGAACTGGTTTTGACTAGCTTCTTTATATTGGTTCTTCTTGGGGATGACCTTTTTCCTATTGTTCTTGTTTGTGGAAATGACTTTAGTATATCCTTTTCTATCTTTTATTTTGCTTTCTTGCTCTGGAGATTGAGGGGTTTTGTTCAGAGGACAGTCTTAGAAAATATGCATGTGCTCATGGTGCTTTCTTCATCAGAAGGGATATGTTCATAGTCTATACTCTGTAGCTAGACTTCATCCCCAAATATTAATTTTATTTGTTCTCGCAGGGCTCCAGAGACATCTATGTATATGGAGATTTGGGTGTAGGAAACATAGTGACCCATTTTGGTGCCTTTAGACATTTTGATGTACTCCCCGAGCTAATCTCCTATACCTTTTAAGATCAAAGGAGCCTAGTAATCCATTGGTAACAAGTAGAGGCGAACCCAGACTGGAACTCTCGTAAAATCCTCGTTTTCTAGTGTGAAGTTGTACTTTGAGAATCTCATGTATAATCTAGCTGAATTGTAGAAATAGGGTCCTCCTTCAAATATTCTATCTATTTTTTCTAGGATCTCAAAGATGATTGTGGAGAATCCTTTGGAGCTTAACTAAAATATGATCTCCCCCTTGGGTGTCCATTTTATTTGTATCCACCAGTTCAGGGCTCTTTCAGTTTCCCAGATGCCCATGAAATTTCATATTACAACATGTTCTTGCATGTATTTTCTATACACTGCTACACCTGGGTCCTGGATTTCCAGTTCTGGGATTTTCTTGTATATGGGGTTGCAATTATTCTTTGTCTTTTTCCTCTATTCTTGTGGCTTCTCTTGAGTTTTTGAAGTATTTTTTCAGTGAGGAAGGACATGTTCGAGGCCTTTCCTTTTACTGTTCGAGTATCCTTGGTCATCCCTTTCGTTGTTTCTTCATACCTCTTAGGTAATTGTTTTTGTTGTGAGTGTGTTGTTTCTTCTTTATCATAGTTTACTCCTGGCGAGCAAAAGGTCGAGCTGAAGGAAAACTTTGTGAAGAAGGAAAACTGGTTTGGAGACTGACCAGTGACCATGTCTTTGAAGGAGTGGGCACCAGGACTATGATGCGGTTCAACCGTGGCGGCCAGGGCACTAAGAGGCCACAACCAGACTCGCAAGGGGAGATCGCGAAGAGAGCCGACACAAGGATTAGTTCACAAGCATTTAGTTGTTAGTCATTGTTGATAGCTAGACTCATCATCTTGTTAATAATATTGTTTATATTGGTTTATATGTAGATTTCTTTTGTTGGTTGGTTGATTTTTTGAAATATTTTCTTAACAAGTAATCTCCTTATTTGGAATTTATTGGATATCATAAGCACTATATGTGGAATCTATTAGAATCTATGAATTGTTTTGTGTGTGATCTATGTAACATGACTATTATTCCAATTTTTTTGTTGGTATCAAAGCATGTATGGGCTTGAATCCCATTAGGGAGGGCCAGAAAAATGGAAGAATTATAAGGATTAAATCACTATTGTGTACATAGAAAAGTCGATGTGTTATGTTTTTTTTTTTTGTCCATTGACTATAGGGTTGCGCATGACCAATAGGTTTGTCTTAGATGTGTTATTGCATATATTGTACATGTGTTGAACACGTGGGTGTTTCGTCCAGAGAAGAGGCTGATGCAAGTGGAGTTGAGAACTAGTCAGGGCATCATTTGTTGTGGTGTGAAGTGTGTGCTGAATCTTGGTGAGGAGGCATTGTTGTGTGTGTGTCTAAGCTTGATGCAGTGTGATTTGAATTCCTTCAAATGCAACATGTTTCCATCCAATGTATAGGAGTAAGCCATTTCTGTTTGTGGGAGACGCCTATAGACATTCAATTTTTTTTTTTAATCAGACCTGCAACGTCAACATCAATATTGGTCATTGGGTACTTTTTTTTGTGCATACTATTCTTGCATGAGGACAAGGACGTGATCCATGAAGATGCGAGCTATGTTGTGAAGGATTCATTGAATTGGTTGAAATATTGGGATGCCAAAAGAACTCAATATGTTAGCATGTTTATAGCACGAACAACCATGTGTTGGGTGCGGAGCCTCATTATCTTCCTCACTTAGAGGTACTTGTTTCAGATGAATGTATACACCAGGAAGATTGTACACCCCTCCACGCAGGGGGACTTTTCCCTCTCATAAGGCTTTGAGGGGGGGACATACCCCCCAACTGGGGGTCCAAGGGCCAGCACGCCCCCAACAGGGGATTGGGGCCAATGCACCCGAATCTAAAAATGGATGTAATATTTCCATGTAAAATGTTGTAATTTTGTAGTCAATCTGGCTTGTTCATTATGTCGATGATCTAAAAGTATAAGTTATGTTTAATTTAGGGTTTTTCTCCATAGAAGGAAACCCCTCGATTTGTATGAAGGAAATGTATTATGGTAGGGTATATGTGTGTATTTTGAGCAAGAAAGAGAGATGAGACAATGTAAGAGTGAAGGGAAAATTACACCAGATTTGTTCTAGGTTGTATCACTTCATTTTCCTGGATAATATAAAAGGAAGGACTAGTTGTTTCTCCATGGATGTAGCCCAAATTGGGTGAACCACGTACATCTATATCTCTATTGTTTTATGTGTTTTCTGTGTTTGTGTTTCTACATTATTTTATGTGTTATATTGCTTTGTAATATATAATTTTCGAACAACTAGTATCAAAGACGAAGGTCTATTTGTTTGATAAAATTATAGGAGAGAATGGATCCTGGTTCGAGTGGGAGCAATGGTGAAATATAGTAGGTTTAGGGGCGAGAAATGTAACAACCAAAACTACCAGTTGTGGAAGATGAAGATGGAAGATTATTTGTATTAGAAACATTTTTACCTACCATTAAGCGGTAAAAAAAAAAAGAAGTCGACAAGTGTGACAAACACAAAATGGGAGATTCTTGACAGAAATGCATTTGGAACAATACAGTTGTACCTAGTGGCATCAATGGCCTTTAATATTTCAAAGGAAACAACAACAAAGGGTTTAATGATGGCATTGAACGAAATATATGAAAAACCCTCGGCTTCAAACAAAGTATGTCTTATGAAGCATTTATTTAATATGAAGATGTTAGAAGGTGGATATGTTGTTGATCATTTAAATGAATTTATTATGGTTACCAGTCAGTTAAGTTTCGTAGGGGTAAACTTTGATGATGAATTTAGGGCTCTATTATTTCTATGCTCATTGCCATAAAGTTATAATGGCTTAGTTATGGACATTAGTAACTCTATCTCTAGATCTAATACTCTAAAATTTGATAATGTAGTTGGTGCTATCCTTAGTGGGGAAACGTGATGGAAAAGTTTTGGTGAGACATCAGGTAATGCTTTGACTGCAGAGACTAGGGGAATAAAAATGGAAAGAGAAAAGAGCCAAGGATATCATAGTAAGTCAAGGAAAGGTAGATCCAAGTCTAGATTGGGCATAGTCTACTGGAACTCTACGAAGAAAGGACACCTGAAGAAACATTGTAAGTCTCAGAAGGGAAAAGAAGGAGACACACAACAATAAAACTATCATGAAGTGAATGTGATAGGTGATGTGTTTCAAGATGCTTTGGTTCTTTCATTAGAAAATATTATTGATGCCTGGGTGGTATATTTAGGGCCCTCATTCCATGCCACACTTGATAGAGAACATTTTCATGATTATGTTCATGGAGATTTTGGACAGGTTCGTTTGGGTGATGACAAATCCTGTAAAATCGTTGGAATGGGTAAAGTTTTCATAAAGCAACAAATTGAAACCAACTGATATTGAAGGAGGTAAGGCATGTTCCAGATCTGAAGAAATGTCTAATTTCAAAAGGGAAATTGGGAGGTGAAGGTTGTGTGACTACTTTTACGGATAAAACCTGGAAGGTCACTAAAGGAGCCATAGTAATAGCAAAAGGAGAAAAGGTTGGTACATTATATTTATGTAATGGTATTTCTAATTGTGTTAGTGCTTTAACCTCCGTAGGAGTAGATAAAACATTGTGGCATAATAGGCTTGGGCACATGAGTGATAAGGGGAGGTAGATTCTTCACTCAAGAAATTTGTTCTCCAGATTGAAGTATGTTGTTTTGAATTTAGGTGAGAATTGTGTTTATGGAAAACAAAAGAGAGTTAGATTTATCAGAGTTGGGAAAGAAAATAAGAATGAAAAAATAGAGCTTGTGCATACATATGTATGGGGACCTCCTCAGTTATCATCTCTTAGTGGATCTCATTATTATGTTACTTTTATTGATGATGGAACCAACCAAAACTGTATTTATCGTATTTGAAATAAATCTGATGTATTTGATACTTACAAGAAATGGAAAGATTTGGTGGAGAATGTGAGAGGAAAAAAGTTGAAGTGTCTTAGATTAGACAATGGAGGTGAATATTGCAGCAAATATTTTGATCAGTATTGTTTAGGGCATGGAATTCACATAGAGAAGATAATTCCAAGTACACCACAGGAAAATGGTGTGTCAGAAAGGATGAATAGGAAAATCATGAAGTGTGCAATGTGCATGAGATTGCATGCAAGATTCCCTTTACAATTTTTTGTAGATGTTGTAGATATTATTGTTTATCTAATTGACAGAGGGACTTGAAGTTCCTTGAATTGTTGTATTCGAGAGGAGGCATGGACAGGTAAAAGGGTAAACTACTCATTTTTAAATACTTTTGGTTGTGAAGCTTGTTTTCACATTAATAAAGAAAACATAATGATGCTTGAGGAAAAATCAATGAAATGTACCTTTATTAGATATGGTGTTAATGATTTTGGTTATCTATTATATGATTATCAAAATCAAAAAATCATTAGGAGTAAAAATTCCATATTCAATGAAAGGGCCTTGTATAAGGATCAGATGTAGGAAAAGAAACAGGAAAAAAATAAGAATACATAGTGCTCGATGAGATCACATAAAAAGTAAAGGTGTCAGAAAATCATAATGATGAACAACCACAACCACAACAGCAATAGGCACCTCAAAAACCTGAAAGTTGTTTCAAAAGATCTACTAGGATAAATAGACCCCCTGAACAATACTCTCCTTCATTATATTATGTATTGTTGACTGATTCTGATAAACCATAATGTTGTGAGGAAGAAATTCAGGTAGAAACCATGAAGAAGTGGGAGCTAGCCATGAAAGAAGAGATGGTATCCTTGGTACATAATCAGACTGGGGTTTATAGGGTGAAGGAGGAATATGGAGGTAGAAAAATGTATACAATTAGACTTGTTGTGAAGGGGTTTGCACAGAAGAAAGGTATAGAATTTGTTGAAATATTTTCTACTATTGTTAAAATGACTTCAATTAGAACTATTTTAAGTCTAGTAGCAGCATAATATTTGCATGTTGAGAAGTTACATGTAAAGATGAGCTTTCTCCATGGGGATTTGGAGGAAGATATTTATATGCAAAATCCACAAGGGTATGAGGTAAAAGGGAAGGAGAAGCTAGTGCGCAGGTTGAAGAAGAGCTTGTATGGTCTAAAAGAGGATCCATGGTAGTGGTATCTAAAATTTGAGAGGTGTATATCTGAACAAGGTTATACTATATGTCACTTTGATCACTGTGATTATCTCAAAATGAAAAATGATGGAAGCTGTATTATATTGTTATTGTATGTAGATGACATGCTTATTGCAGAGCCTAACGTGCAGGAAATAAATGTGCTTAAGAAAAAATTGGCAAATTCATTTACAATGAAGGCGCTGGGTGCTGCAAAACAAATCCTTGGTTTGCGAATAAATAGAGTCAAGAAAATCACAAATTAACATTGTCTTAGAGTGAGCACATAGGAAATGTGTTGGAAATATTTAATATGCAGAATGCAAAATCAGTTAGTACACATTTGGCTACCCATTTCAAACTAGGTAAGGAGATGTGTCCCAAGAATAAGGAAGAGATGGATTATACATCTAAAATTCCATATGCACTAGTAGCTGGAAGCTTAATGTACACAATTGTTTGCATAAGGTCTGATATTGCACATGTAGTGGGAGTTGTAAGTAGGTACATGAAAAATCTAGGAAAAGAACATTGGATGGCAGTGAAGAAGTTTCTCAAGTATTTGAGAGGTACCACAAATCATGCATTATGATTTGGTTCTTCAAACATTGCTTTATAGGGATATGTTGATGTGTATATGGCGGGTGATTGAGATAACATGAGGAGCACCATAGGGTATGTGTTGGGTTTCAAAAATGTAGAGTGTTGTTGCACTTTCAACAATGGAAGCAGAGTATGTTGCTGTTATAGAGGCTAGTAAAGAAATTGTTTGGTTATAAAGGTTTATGGATGAATTGTGTAAGAAGGAAGAGATGTGAAGGTTAAACATTCATAATCAGAGTTCCATTCATATTACAAAGAACTCAACATTTCATTCCAAGACAAAACATATATATCTCAAGTACCATTTCATACAGTCAGTGTTAGAAGATGGACAATTCAAGCTTGAAAAGATACACACTAGCCAAAATCCTGCAGATATGTTAACAAAAGTTGTAACCAGGGAAAAATTTAGATTTTGTTAAGTTTCAATTTGTCTTCAAGTATGATGATGAAGAAGAGAAACAAAAAAGCCCAAAATGGATTCATTTTCAAGCAAATGATGGAGCGGTGGAGTTGCTATAATAAGTCTCGAAGTGAAAGGTTGTTCAGTGTGGAGCCTGTTTACCTTCCTAATTTAGAGGTCTTTGTTTCATCCATATGCATTCCTCAGGAATAATGCACACTCCTCCATGAGGGGGGCGGGTGGGGGGTGTATAGTTTTCTTGTGGTATATGTTAGGTCCCTATAATACTAACGTATTCCCTCATTGTTCCTGTCACTATAGTCCCCTTATTATTATTTTTGTACCCATGTACTCCCCATGTTGTTATTATTGTGCCCCATATAAGCCCACTAATTTTATTTTTGTGCCCTTACATTATTATTGTTATGTCGACTATGATTATATTTTGAACCCTCAGACTCTTATATATAGAAAGGAGGTTTTGTCATTTGAATCATCCAAGAATTATTTATTTATGTAATGTAAAAGAGGTTTCCCTCTCGAATAGGCTAATTTTTAAGTCATCGATCTATCTCGTCTTCTATTTTGTGAGTTAGTTGCATAAAATTTGCGATTAGAGCTTGAGATTCTATGGTTTCACTTCTTGAAATAGGTCATCTTGGAATTTACACTATAATGTTTTTTCTACGAGGACTTAGAAGCTGATCTTGGTGCGCTATATTTTCAGAGATATTATTCGGGGAAGTTAGGTTTTTTGCAGGCTCCAAAATTTTGTCTCAAATAGATGACCTAGGGAAAAGCATCATAGCTTTCGTTTCATGCATCAGATTTGAATTCTGTAAAAAGTTTATGAACTTTCACGAATTATAGTTTGTCATGTGGAAATTTCAGAGTTGAAGGTTGAAATAGTGACACGTGGCATGTCGTACAAGTTCGCTTTACTCAACGAGTCTATAATCAATTTATTATGGGAGATCGGGCATAACCCTTTCCTGAAGAATCCAATATTGGCCTGAATTGCGGGGGTAGAAAGAATACTCGGAGGAACACCATAGGAAAAATTTCAAAACTTGGAGATTTGAAATTATAAAGATACAATAGATTAAATATCATGCTCCTACAAAGAGAAAAAAATATGTGTAGTTTTTAAAATTTGCATAAGTTTAAAAAAAAATTAGTTTGAAGTGATTCAAAGGGCATAGTGAAGCATAGTTATCATTAATTGATGCCTCGAAGAAATAAAATGGAAACACCTAGTAACAAACCTGAAATCTCTACTATGATACATGATGAAGAGGAATAAATGCAACATGATATATCAAAATTATGAGACCAAGTGCAACAATGTTTTGTAACACCCTCCTCTCACATCCACCCAAGTAACCATGCTGACTGACATAAACATGAGACGAGAGGCTACCGTGATCAAATTCAAAGACCTAAAGTAAGTGGAATTGATGGAACATCACACAAAGTCATCCAACATCATCAACAAAACCCTTAGGAGACAAGTCAACTACCCTAACAGCCTATCCCTCGGTTCCACTACTATTATGGATCTCTTTTTCCATAGCCACTCTCATTCTATGGGCAAGGGAGTGACTAGAAACCCGAATTCACTCTCACAGGCTTGCCTGCCAGCAACCAGAGACCCAAATTTCTAGTTTTGTGGCAGCGACCCCACAATTTAAGCCACTTTTTTAGGCCCAGAGACCAAGCCACTGTGAAGAATGGACTGATAATTTGAATCACTAAAAATACAGGGAAACAATGATGCAAGATCAATAAGCCGAACAAGACTAAAACCAGACCCCTAGTAGCCATGTTAGGCATTTCGTTAAACATATCATCAGCATGTAACCTACATGTGTAAAAAACAAAATTAAGTGTAGGGATGTCATACTTATTTGAGAAAATCTATGGACCATGGTTCCTTCATGTCATTTGTTGCAAGATCATCTATTAGGAAATAGATATGCTATCCATTCATGTACAAATAAAAACATGATGAGAGCCATACATAGCTAGTCACAAAATATACATATAACCAACATAATAGGAACATAAATACCATAATCATATCAGCCATCAAAATCCACATATACATCAATACATTTACACATGAAAATCAAGGGAATGAATTTATCATTAATTAATGAAATCAACCAATCGGAGATGGGGCTACCATGTTCCTCTTGACCATATAATGGCTAAACCAAATCTCTTTGCATCCATTCACCTCCATGCCATATTCCAAGCATGAATGTGGAACTCAAACCAAAAGAACCAAACAGGGCATACCGAGGCTAAAACACCTCACCCTCATCAATAGAAACCAATCTTTACCAAAACCCATCCTAGATCACTAGTCCAACATGATAAACACATCATAATAGGCTTTACCATGATCTCTACCCGATCACTAGGCCAAACTTGCATGGATGCCACCGAATTTCTCCACCTACATCGTGAGGAATTTTCCTCTCTCCTAGTCTCTCATGCTTTACCACAATCCAAATCTGGATCACTAGGCCCTAATCTGACACCCAGTCTCTAGGCTTTATTGGATATCCAAAACGCGGGATTACTAGACCCAACGGAGAGGGAACCACCTCTTGGATTTACCGTATATCATGCCATTCATTGAAAAAGATTCCTAGGCCATCTGTGGCAACAAAAAATTTGTCTTTACTGCAACGAGTAGTCTGGCTCAAAGGTTACTAGGCCATGTGTTCTATCATTCTGAAGATCCATCCCACTTAGCTTCTTATCCATTTGGAAATCCAGCTCATCTAAAATATGATAACCCCATCACACCATGGCTATCTGGAAATGACAAGGATAGGTTGAAAACACGGTTACACTTGAAAAAACCCATGCCAAGATAGAAAACAACCAAATGAAATGCCATGCATGCCAAATATAGCAAGGAAAATACACATGCAAGTTGGTACCTGCAATGAAGCATGTTATAGTTTCTTGATTCTATGTTTCATTGCTTGGTCTTTTCTTCCTCTTGTCTCCTTTTCCTTTCTTGCTCCAACGAAAAACTGCTCCAAGAAATTTTAAGTGTCCAAGTGTGGGAGAGCGAGAGAGAATAATGAGAGAGCTCCAAAGCTAAACTGACAAAAGGTTCCACTAACCAAGCTTGCCCATTGATCCTCATAAGCCTTTTTATCAATGAGGCCTCTATTTTCTTCAATTTCCATTATTTTCCTTCATTTTCCTCATCACATGAAACCTGCGACCTTTCATCTCCTCTTTCTCTTAATTTCCATTATTTTCATAAATAAAATGTGCCAAAAAATCCATTTTTCCTTTCCAAAGCCTTAGCCATTGCCTTTGCTAGTTTCCTTAGCCATAAACAACCAAATGAACAACCACACTAGGATCTCCTGCCCAACATTCATCTTGGAATAAGTGCCCCATCAACTATGGTTATTATTTTTTGCTTTATTTATTTTTATTACATGGAACTTTCACCACTGCTATTACAGAACCCTCCCCCTTGGGGGACACTGTCCTCAGTGTTCAATCACACATATACCTCAACAACCTACTGGAATAAAGCATAGTTCTCATGGAGCTTTATAACACAACTCAATGCAATATTTACATTGAAAGAACTAATCATGAAAACATCTCAACATTCTGCATACTGGAGATTTATAACATAACTCATTACTGTATTTACAATAATCACATATACAGATATGCACATTTGCTAAACTAAAAAATAAAGGAAATGATTCCCATATCAATATATAAGGGATCCCAGAGGTTCACACCTTCACCCTCAAAATTATTACTAGCATTCACCTCCTTCCCAGAATTTCAGAATCCACTGCAATGTCGAATATACATCCAAGGATTAGCACTATAATCTTGTGCCACTTGTCCTCTCAATTAATACTTATCAACTCATTTCTCCAGGGAACACTTTTAATGTGTATCTGATTCCATCTGGCAATACTAATGACAAAAAAAATCCATCCCTGACCTTCCCTTCTCTGCCACATAGTCCCTCGGGTAATCTGGTCAATCCCTTTTGTGCACTCACTCACCTTCCAAGTTCCTTGGCACCTCCATCTCGTTCATTACATCCCTTGCCAAGGATTCCTCCCATTGAAAGATACAAAAACCAAGGCATATCCCTGCCTCAAAATAATCATATTGGTCGTAACATGACCATGGAAATAAGTGGACACTATTTGGTACTAGTGTCCCACAATGTCCCTATTCCTAAATGCTTTACCAACATACTGTTACCTATTTCAATTTCTTTTCTTGTTGCTGCCAATACATACAGTCAATTTCAACCACCCAACCAGGCATGCTCATGCATTCTTGTTCCAAGCACATCACTTCCATTATATTTAAAATAAATTGAAATAACATCAAATCATACCTCATTGGTTTCTCAGCAATAAGGTACACTTGCAATATTGTTTACTTCCTGTCACAACAAATCAAACTAACTATTTGATTAAAACATCATGTATAAACATATCACATCTCGTTAGCTCAAAACACAACCATCATATATCAGCATCATAAATCACATGTAACCATGATAAACTAGGATCATAAATCACATGTAATCATCATGACATACCATAACCATAAATCACATGCATAGTAAACCTGAAATAAAATGTTGATACTTATCCTTTCATCAAACCATAGCTTCTAACATTGTATTTATTCCATACACACTTCAGATTGATTGCCACACCCGACAATCACCCAGTGTTCTCTCCTCAACCATGTGCTTGTACAGAGTGTGCATCACACAAATACAATCACACACTGCATACAACACCATGGAATATATTCACCTACACCTAACATAAAACACATACACCTACACCCGGTGTACAACACAACACAATTACGCGTATAGAGAGCAACACAATGAATGCATATGTCATGATACCATGACCACACAATGGACATACATACTATCGCATGCCTGCAACAAATCATGTATGACATGCACTCAATCCCACATGTACACTAGTACCACAAGTACAAAGCACCACATTCACAACATGTGCACAACATCACATGTACATAGGAAAACATGGAAAATGTGTACACAATGCATCATGTACAATGCACCAGTGTAAAACGTGTAAGCAGTACCACATATACACAGTACCATGTGCACGACAAGTACACAACACAACATGTAAACAATGCCACATGCATGACATGTATATAGCACCACCTGCACATAGTGCCACTTGTACAACATGTACATAGAACCACATGCACACAACACCACTTATACAATCATGCACACAACACCATATGTACATAGCACCACATGTACAACATGCATGCAACACCACCTGTACATATCACTTCATATGCAACATGTACATAACATCATCTCTACACAACACTACATATCCAATCATGCACACAACACCATATGCAATATTCACACAACACTATATGTACCATCTTGTACAGAACACTACATAAACAACATGTACACACACTATATATATAGACCACCTCATGTCCACACATCATAGATGCAACATGTACAACATATACAACATACGCACAAAAATAGTACCACACATCGAGAACCACATTGTCCTTACCAAGAAACCTATCTTTTAGTGTCCTATCCATGTGTATCCTAGCATGCTACAAACCACACTTCTTTCATTTTTCTAATGTATCCCTCAGTATAAACTTTCCATAACATAAGCAAAGGCATAATACAAGCATAAAATATAAATTCACATTCACATGATAATGACCTCATATGTTTATCATGACTACTCTTCCCACTTGATTCCTCATAGCCAAGAGATTCTTCATGCCATTGATTTGCACAAGAAATCATTCTGCCACAAGAACAATTCTTGATGATCTGTTGGACAAAAAGATACATACATACATACATACATACATACATACATACATACATACATACATACATACATACATACATACATACATACATACATCATACATAACATACATACATACATAACATACATACATACATACATACATAACATACATACATAACATACATACATACATACATACCATACATTACATACATACATAATAATATATATATATATATATTATATATATATATATATATATATATATATATATATATAATATATATATTAGCATTAAATAATCATGATCCTATCAAACAATGACATACATACATACATTTATGTATACATATATAAAAATCAACATCGTGATGATCATAACATAATTACCAGATAACATAAGGTCTAGGTTAAGAGAACTTCCTTATTTATGCACAACATTGAGAACCAGCATTCCCAAATTCATAAAACCATCTAACACCTCAGTTCCATCTAGTTTACATTTTATGCTTACCCTTCTCATGTCTCTACTGCCACTGTCCATTTACCACAATGGACCCATCCAGTCCAAATGACTATCATGGTCTTACCTTCTGCTGCACTTACTCATACATCAAGCTTCATTACCTATTTGGTACCATACAACTCTCCTCAAGCTCCATCAACTTTCTTCTTTCCAAACCAAATGCTAAAACTCAAAACAATAAAATGTAAGAATGGAGAAAATGACAAGAATACCATGAAAACCAAAATAAATACAAAATCATAACAAAGTGGCATAGCTATGCACCATACATAATAAAAAATGCAAATTAGGCACAAAAATCACAAAATACCAAAAGCAGAAGACTAACAAGGGACACCATAACTCAATCCCCATCGTTCCCAAGGAAAGCTCGACCTAAGCCTTCTTCAAGATTTCATGGAAACCTCTCTTTCCATGAAACTCCCTGCATCATGTTGTTATTAACACATAACTGTTAGTGTGTAAGTAAACATAAAAATACAACAGTTACCTCATCATGTTGTACCAAGTGCATTGATTGCAACTGAACACATCCACACCATCTCTCAAGGGACTCCAATCCTTTGACAGATCCAACTGTAACTAAGAACTAGTTAATATACATATCAAGTACATTTTCATGAATATAGCACGTATCCACATAATGTGAAACATGATTAAGGTTAAGAATATTTCTTCTAGGAAAAGCACTCATTCGTTTGGAATTAGGGTTTCCAAACATATCCAAAGGAGTTCTTGTCTAATTCCTTAATTTTACCTTTTACCCTGCTGCAATCACAACTTACTATGCACTGTCACATCACCCAACTGTTAGTTATATAAACAAATCATGTCCTTCATGTACTCTTGATTTTTGGCTTCCCACCAAATAAGTGTTTCACCTTCCAATATAAGATAAGCAAGTTTAATGTTGGTTTCATCATTCTTGGTTATTTTTATCCTATAATAGACTTCAATCTAATGAATCCAATTATCGAATTTCTCAACATCTACCTCTCCAACATACATAGACAATTCAAAATTAATATCAAGCTTTAGAAAAGGAGTTTTACCATGTTCTTTTGGAGAATTAGGAGGTTTTTGTGAAAGGGTAGAAGAAGTAGAGGATCATAATCAAGATGAGGATGAGGATGATGGAGGTAAAGGTGGTGGTTTTTCACCATTCCCTACATTCCCTTTTAGAGGTTTGTCTCCTTTTCCTCAATATCCTTTAGAGGTTTTGAGTTCTCTGCTTACAACCTTGCATTTATATCTTCATAAAGAACCTCTACCATTTCAAACATCTCAAAGAATGTTTTTTCTAAAAGTTCTTTCATCTTCAAACATCCCTTCAGGACCTTCTTCATGTGCCATAACTATTGAAGCTTGAGGTGTGTTTTTTCTCCTTGAAACAATTTGAGATCTTGGTTCCACAAGTTCTCGTTCTCCTCTTTTACGCTTCAACCTTGTAAGCATCATAAAAACACTTGCAAACAAATCAAACCTTCACAATAACCTAATGATCTAATACCTAAATGATCTGAATATGTAAACTTGAATATTTTTAACATTTTGAAAGTGAAAATTATATGTGTTTTGGGTAGAGGATCAATTTACTAAACACATAAAATAAGTGAATTTAACTACAATTTACAAATTTACCAGCAACACCTTTTTGTCTTCTATCATATCCCTCACAAAGTGATACTAAACATCAATGTGCTTTGTCTTTGAATGGTAAGCAAGGTTCTTTGCTAAGAAAATTTCACTTTGGTTGTCATAGTCTATCCTTATAGCTCCCTGTAGTAGCCCCATACTTGAACACAATCTATACAACCAAACTGCTTCCTTGCTTGCATGAGTGGCTGCCATGTATTCCGCCTCTGTAGTTGATAGTGCCACTATAGATTGTTTCTTACTCATCCAATTGACTGCACCTCAAAATAGGTTAAAAACATACCCACTTGTAGATCTTCTGATCCGTATCTCCAGCCCAGTCTGCATCAAAAGAGCCATGAATATCCAACACTATCCAATCCTAGTCTTCCTTGGTAGCACAAACCACAATTACTAGTGCCATGCAAATACCTGAAAACCCGCTTCACTGTTGTCCAATGCTCCTTCCTTGGTTTTGACATAAACCCGCTCAATACTCCCACTGCATGTGCAATGTCTGGTTTAGTACAGACCATTACATACATCAGGCTACCGACTGCACTTGCATATGGAACACAGGACATATCCTCTTCCTCTTCTTGTGTCTTGAGACACTGTTCAATAGATAACTTTACACCTACAGGAATAGGAACCTTCATCGGTTTACTATCTTGCATATTAAACCTCTGCAGTATTGTCTCGACATACTTCCTTTGGTTTAACCAGAGCTTCCTCTTTGCCCGATCTCTTTTAATTTCCATGCCCAAAATATATTTTGCAGCACCAAGATCTTTCATATCTAATTTGGAGGACAATTGGGTCTTTAAATCCTGGATAATTTCTTTGTCATTTCCAACCAGCAACATATCATCCACATACAAAACTAGATAAATAACAAGGTCACCAAGTAATTTAAAATACACACAGTCATCTTCTTTGCTTCTGGTGAAGCCAAGTCCCCATATAAATGTATCAAATTTCTAATACCACATCCTTGGTGACTGTTTTTACCCATACAAAGACTTCTTTAACTTGCATACCAGTTCTTTATTACCCTTCACCACAAATCCTTTAGGTTGCTTCATGTAGATCTCCTCTTCCAGATCCTCGTGAAGAAATTCTATCTTCAATTCCATCTGTTCTACCTCAAAATCAAAAGCAGCAGCAACAGATAAAAGTAACCTAATAGAAGTTACCCTGGAAACAAGAGAAAAAATATCACCAAAATCAGTTCCCGACACCTGGGAATAACCTTTTGCTACCAACCGAGCTTTGTATTTCTCCACCTTTCCTTCTACATTTGTCTTCTTCTTGAACACCCATTTGTTTCTAATGGGTTTCCTTCCAGCTGGCAACTCCACCAGATCCAAAACCTCATTTTTGTGCAAAGATGCCATTTCATTAACCATGGCCTCTTTCCAGAGTTTTCCATCCTCTAAATCTACTGCTTCCTTCACAGTTCTGGGATCATCATCAATAATAGATAAAGAAAAATTTGAACAGAAAGCAGATGGACTATACCTTTCCGGTTTCCTTCTTTCTCAAACTGATCTTCTTACACATGGAATTTGTGGTTCTTCATATTTTGATTCCTCCTCTGTTGTAGAGTCTAATTCTTCCTCCTTTAGCTCAAAATCTATCTTCTTAGGTTCCTTTGGTTGGACTTCATGTTTAATAACATCTTTCACCTCTCTGAACACCAAATCTCGGCTATACACAACTTGCCTTGTTGCTGGGTTCCAAAGCTTATAACCCTTTAAACCATCCTTATACCCAATAAAGATGCACTTTTCAGATTTACTATCCAACTTGGTTCATTTATCCTTTGGAACATGTACATATGCATCGCATCCAAATACCCTTAGATGTGAAAGAGAGGGTTTCTTACAAATCCATGCCTCTTGTGGAGTTTTACCCTCCAACACTGATGAAGGTGATCTGTTGACCAGGTAACATGCTGTCTCCACCGCCTCTGCGTAGAATTCCTATCCTATCCCGACACCATTAAGCATGCTTCTTGCCCTCTCCATCAATGTCTTGTTCATTCTTTTTGCAATTCCATTTTTCTGAGGTGTATATGGAGTAGTCTTCTGGTGTGCTATACCACACATCTTACAGAATTCTTCAAATTCCTTACTGCAAAACTCTCCACCGTTATCTGTCCTCAGCATCTTTATCTTCTTCTCTATCTGGTTTTCCACCAAAGCCTTAAATTCTTTAAACCTGTCAAAGACTTCAGATTTCTTCCTAAGGAAATATATCTATGTATTCCTTGAGAAGTCATCTATAAATGATACATAGTACATAGACTTACCCAGTGATGTAACCTTCACAGGTCGAAACACATCATTGTGCACAAGCTCTAATATATGTTTTGTCCTCTTACCACCAGAGGGGAAACTCACCCAATTCTGCTTCCCATATACACAATTTTCACAGAAATCAAAATCTAGAGAGCTATTACTCATACCTTCGACCATACCTTTAACATGAAGTATTCGAAGGCCCTTCTCTCTAATATGTCCAAGCCTTTGATGCCAAAACATGGTCTTCTCTCCAGAGACCACTAGATTTTCTGCTCCACTTTTAGGAACCATAGAACTGTTGCACCCATCAACAACAATGACACCTTGTAGCTTGTACAGAGTTCCAATTCGAGCTCCCCGCATCAGTGCCACTGCTCTCTGAACCATCTTGCAGGTATCCTTCTCGAACACTGTTTTTATACCTACATCATCCAGCTTGCTTACAAAAATCAGATTTCTGACCAATGCAGGAATATGCAGAACACTCGGAAGTGTTCTAACCCTTCCACCTTGCAACTTCAACTTTACTTTTCCACGACCAACAATTCTAGCCTTCCTATCATCCCCTAAGAAGACATCACCACCATCATATTTCTCATACTCATAGAACCACTCTCTATGGGGAGTGAAGTGAAAGGATGCACTTGAGTCAATCAACCATGCCTCATGATCTACATGTGTACTTGAAGAAGCCAATTACGCATCCCCACCTTCATCTGAGGTGGTTTTTGCTTCTATAGAAGGAGCATCATCAAATCCATTTCCTTTATCAGGAGCTTTAGATTTACAGTCCCTTTTGTAGTGCCCTTCGTTTCCACATTTCCAACACACCACCTTTACAAGTTTTCCTGGAGGTTTAGATCTCCCTCTAGATTTAGATCTCCCACTCGATGACTTATTTTTGTTTCTGTTCTGGGACTTTCCTCGTACAGACAAGGCATCACCATTCTGGCTCTCCATATTTTCCCATCTCATCTCTTTCGTCAGGAAGGATGAGACTATTTCATCAAACTACAAGGCAGTTGCATTACTACCTATTGCAATAACCAAACTATCCCACGAATATGGTAGAGAACACAACAAACTGATGCACTTATCTTCATCTGAAATTTTAATATCAATAGATGCTAACTGAATTTCCGTAGTATTAAATGTGTTCAGATGCTCTGTCACTGATTCTTCATCTTTCATCCTCAGGTTATACAACTGTTTCCACAGGAGCAATTTATTCACCAGAGACTTAGATTGGTACAAAGTCCCTAACTTGTCCCACAAAACCTTCGCCGTAGTTTCCCCTGATACATTCAACAATACTGAATCTGAGACACACAATTGTATTGTGCTCTTTGCCTTCTGATCCAACTTCTTCCATTCTTCATCAGACACTCCCGTTGGTTTAGTACCCAGATCTACCATGATCCACTGATCTTTATACACAAACAAATCCTCCATCTTGAGTTTCCACAACTCAAAGCTCTGACCATTAAATTTCTCGATCTCTATCCTTCCACTGCTCGCCATCTTCTTCCACCACCAGAATTGATCTCGCAGATCTCCCACTGAGCAGGGTCTACCACAGGCCCAAGCAAAACCCCTTAGCAAAAAATGCATCCCCTTGAAGGCAAAACAGCTCTGATACCAAATGTAGGTTTTAACCCCATACAGAAATTACCTGCATACGAATTCTGAACACAAAAAATAAAAAATGAGAGAGCATAACACATATACAAAGAAAATTTCCCCTAGATCCCAAAACCGGGACTACTAGCTTGATTTTTCATTATGTTCCTTTCAATGTTACAATACATATTTATACATCCGAAGCATCCAATACCATGGACCGAAAACCATCGCGTCCAAAACCATGGACCAAAAACCATAGGTAGGTTTGCCCAACCTAATATAGGTTCCAAAAAAAAAAAATCCTCGGGTGCTGCCCTGGACCCCGTAGAAGGGGGCTACCCGCCCCCCTCAAACCCCCCTACTACACAATCGGTGCAACGAAAGGGGGGCTACACCCCCCTTCTAACCCCCCTGGTTCACTACGTAGGTTAGTCATGGAAAGAATATAACACAACCCAACAGTTACATCTCCTGGTCGAGCTTCCAATTCACGACCTATTTCATTAAGTGGTCAAATGTGTGTTTACATGTTTTTACATTGCTCAATAAAAAAAAATTATGTCTCCAATAGATTTAGCACTGTCAAAAAATCCCATTTGCATTATTTTTGCATCACATTTGGCTAAAAATTGAGTATGTTATGCATGTTACCAGTTTTTCCAAAATTATATGGCTTGTCATCCCACAATTCGACCAAAACATGGCTTGAGTGACTGAAACCTAGAACCTACCTGCAAATATGGCCTACAATCCTTCCTAACAGGGGAAATTATAGGATCATTAATCCACCCATTAGGCCCTCAGTCCCAAAAATTTCATTCACATTGGCGCATAAGACCACAATTGGGACCTAGATTCCAGGGCCTAACTCTGCGCCCTTTGGTTTAGCCGCGCTGTTGGTCGCATTGGGTCCTAGTGTCCTAGATCTGGAACCCTTACTCTGCATGCTCCTTGTTCTATGGCCTGTCATGTGGCCTTGGGGCTGGCCACCTTAGTTTCCCCCTCCACATCTCCACACACTCATTTCTATGGGGTGTCATATGACCCCGATGCTCGCCCCCTCCAACCTTTCGCCTCCAGTTTTATCTGTGGTTCTGACTATGTTTCTTATTGCGCGATATGGCATTGGGTCAGGCTAAGGATTAGCCCCTTGGCCCCTCCGCTTGCAGTCTCATGGGCGTTGGGGTGGCCTAGCATTAGGGCTTATCCCGACGTTGTCCCCTAATGACGTTTTTTATAAACTTGATATAAAACACCTTTTCCAATTCTATTAAGAAACACTTGTGGCGCATTGGTGTTAGCCTATTGTTGTGTGCTACAGGTTGCAGTCTTGAATCCTTTAGAGGAAGGTTGGCCTCATATCAAATTTTTGAACCAACCTTTGGAGGCGACGTGGTAACCCCTCCACTATTGGCTCAAACTTTACACAGTCAGCATAAAAAGAAAACATTTGAGGCAATCACAACAAGAAAAGTGTCAATCGACCATAGGCCCATAAAAATATAGGGATTCACCCAGTTAACATACAGACTACTATCTAGCTGTACCTACAACGCAAGTTTTAAAATTTTAGTTGTTTGGCAAACCGATCAGAACACAACAATGGTAGCATACGATATCGGTTTTGAGTGAAACAAGTTGCGTTGGATTCAGATCACCGAGACTTATCCAATTGTATAGGTTTCGAGAAATTTTTAGAACTAAGTTAATCCCCTGGATCAAAACATCATGTTACAAGTAATTACAACCACTCATAATTTTTAGTGTTGATATTGTTTACCTCAAAATTTATTTTTTGTTCCATTTATTTGGCCTTGTGCTGCTACAGTCTACAATCGTTGTTGTCACATTGAGAGATTACTAATACTACAAGCACTATGAGCATGAGCATCGAGAAGGAGATAACAACTGTGAGTGGAGGCAAAAGAAGAAGAGAAGAAGATGACATAAGCACTTTGCTTGTGCTCTACATGGATTTGGCAGTGACAGATGCGGGAATTTTGAAAAAATGTCATTTAATAGGAAAAACAGTAGATGGACAGATGTCAAACTAAGATGAAAAGAGTAGGAAATTCCTAACCTAACCATTTTCAAAAGCAAACACCTTCGTTGTAATTATATTGTGATAATTATTTCTAAAAATATATAATAATAATTTATAAATAACATTAAATAAAATTTTACACTGATGTTATTTCTCCATATCTTTACTATGTATGTGGATTGAGGATAGTGTCCAGTGTTTGGGGTAGATACTTCATCCATCCTCATAAGCCAAATGAAGCAAAATGATTAGAAAAGAGTGAAATAAGGATTGTATAGCTGCAAAAAAAGGGGAGAGGAACATTAGGTTTGGTAGGTTAAGAAGGAATGTTACAATTCAAAAGATAACCGTTAAACCAATCAATAAAAATGTATATTGGGGAAAAAATTAGTGTATTTATAATTATAAATTTTTAATTTTTAGGAAATTCATAATTAAATAATTAAAAAAAAGGAAAATTTCACTAATAAATAATTAGAGTGAGACTGTGAGGGGATTATATACTTGGGGGAAGATTGATAAAAGATAAAGAAATGAAAATTAAATTGATGATAAAAAATGAAAGAGAAGGAACACAATGGAAGAGGAAATTAATATGAGACCATGCGGGGCATGACATATCAAAGTTGAAGGTTGTGAATTAGAGGTTTTGAAGAATGGCTCCATATTCATAGTTAAATTTATTTAGAAACTTTGATTTTGAGGGCTTCTCGGATAATTGGGGTGGAATAGAAGGGAGTAGGGGTAAGGATTTTATCTTTTTCAAAGCATATAAGGTGTTTAGATTTGAATATGTGTTCAACTAGGGAAGATTTTAAAAGGAAATTATGATATGTATCATCTATCTCTTCCTTCAGACGAGCTTTTATGGATCTACCAGTTTGGAAAATATGATAATTTCCACAGGAGCATGGAATTTTATAACCTCCGGGACCTGTCAATGGATCCAAGCGATCTTTGGGAAAATTGAATAATTTTTTTGATGTCTTGAAGGTGTTTTACTATTTTTCTTGGCCAATATTTTAGAGATGTGATCAATGGTTGATTTTATGTAGGGAAGTGAAATCATAGCTCTAGGGGGTGGGTTGGCGGTTCCTTAGAGGAAGGGACTTGAGTTTTCTGATAATTCTTATTGAGTTTGATGAAGAAATAAATGTTGTTTTTATTTTTATTCTTTTCTTTTTAAGGGTTTTTGTGAGTTGATATTTTTCTAGAGAGGTAGGGACCATAGATGTGAATTTCCCTAGAACAGAGTGTTTTTAGGATGGCATATTTATGGGCTAGATCGTGGTGGGAATGGGCATGGAGGTATCAACCAGTGCTCATATTTTTTCATAACTATTGATAATAAAGTTAACCATTAGGACAACAAGAGACCAACGCATCTAGAAATGGTAAAGTCGAGTTTTATTCTAATTCCATAGTAAACTGGATTTTGGGGGATAGGCTATTGAGGTGGTTCACGAACTATGAAGTGATGGAATCCCATGAGATATAATCGCAAAGTTATGAACCAAAATTTATTGTCAACATCTTGCCTTGAGGTGCTAAGATTTGATGAGTTGAACTTCAAATTGATCCATGAAAATATTTATGATCACGAAAGATAGCGTGGATCCCATTGTGGTGTCTTTAGCTTGTTCGTAACATGTGCCACATAAGGAAACTAATGTGTAGTTGAGGTATATTTTTATGATGTTAAGGGTTTTGAGATCAACAAGGTTTGTGTTTGAATTAAGGGTTCCAGGTATAGGTATTTTGTGAATATGGATACCACGTCAAATATTACCATGACGTCATTGGAATTGATGCAAAGGTGAGAGTTCTTTTGAACAAAATGGGTTGAGTCTTTAGTGAAAGGAGTTTCCAATGAAGGGTTGAAGCTTATCAACAAGAGACTGAGAGAAATCATGTGTAGGCACTCCAATGGCACTGATTATGGGCCTAAGAGAATGGCTTTTTATGAATTTCGATTTCCCATATACTCTAGGAGTTATAGGGCAAGATAAGATAAGACACTTTTGAATTTGGGTGATGGGGGAAGAGAAGAAGATTTGATAGCTTTAGTGAGAGTGGAAGTAATTTAATTAATAGTATTGATGGGAAAATATTTATAAGTAGATAATATAGAAGTAAATACAAGAATGCAACGGAACTATATACTTGGGTCGGGAAGATTAATAAAAGATAAAGAATTGAAAATTAAATTGATGATAAAAATTGAAAGAGAAGGAAAGTAAAGGAAATGAATGAGGAAATAATTGAGACGATGTAGTGGGAAAGAGATCAAATATTAAGGTTGTGAATTATAGGTTTCGAAGAATGGCTAAACTTGTAGCCATTGTCATAGATAAAGCTATTTGCATGCTTTTTGATTTTGAGGGCTTCATGAATAATATAGGTGGAATAAAAGGGAGCTGGGGTGATAATTTTAGCTTGGTTAAAGAAGATAATGTGTTAATATTTGAAGGAGTAAGCTAGGAAAATTTTGAAAGATGATTATGATAATCATCATCCATATTATCCTTCATGCAAGCTTTTACAGATCTACCTGTTTGGCCAGTATAATAATTTCCATAAGATCATGAAATTTTATAAGCTTAGGGGTCCATTAATGGATCAATTATCCTTTGGGAGATTGAATAATTATTTTAATGTCTTGAAGGGGTTGAAGATATTTTTAATGTTTTTCTTCACTAATATTTTATAAATGTGATCATTGTGCTCTTTTATATAGGGAAGTGAAATCATAGCTTTAGGGGGGAGTGTTGGAGGTTTCTTAGAGGAAGGGAGTTGAGATACTCAGTATACCTTATTAATTTGGTTGGAGGAATAACCATTTTATTTATTTATTTATTTATTTTTAAGGGCTTTCAAGAGATGGTATTTTCTTTAAACAGGGGATTGGGATCAAATATGCGAATAGCCCTGTAAAATAGTGGTTTTAGGATGGCATATTTTTCGTCTAGATGGTAATTAGAGTAGGAGTGAAGGTTACATTCAATGTGGGAAGTTTTGTGGAACATGTGATGAAAAAGCTAACCATCAGGACCATAGCAAAGCAACACATCTAAAAAGGGAAGAATTTTCTTCTAATTCCATAGTAGATGTGAGGGGACAAGTTCTTGAGGTAGTTAAAGAAGCCATGGAGGGCATGAATCCCCTAAGATCAGATGACAATGATATCGTCCACGATTTCAACATTTTGTCTTGAGCTGCAAAGATTTGATGTCTTTAACTTCAGAATGATCCATGAAAATATTAATGATCAGTCGAGATAGAGAGGATCCGATTTGAGTGCCTTCAATTGCTTTGTAACATGTGCCACAAAAGGAAATTAAAGTGCAGTTGAGGCAAATTTTTATGAGGCTAAGGGTTTCAAGATCAACAAGGTTGGAGGTTAAATTGAGGGTTTCAAGTACATGGATTTTTGTGAATAGGTATACCACATCAAAGTTGACCATGTTGTCATTGGGACTGAGGTCAAGGTGAAAGGACTTTTGATTAAAATGGGTTGAGTCCTTAATGAAAGAACGGGAGTTTCGAATGAAGGGTTGAATCTTATCAGCAAGAAACTGAGAGAGTGTGTGCCTAGATGCTCATACGACACTCACTATGAACCTAAGGGGAATGCCTTTATTATGATTTCAAATTTCTCATAGATTGTAGAAGTTATAGGGTGGGACGAGATAAGACAATTTTGAATTGGGGGTGACGAAAGGAAGAAGATTTGGTAGCTTTAATAACAATGGAAATAATTGAATTGAGAGGTTTTCTAGCGAGCTATTTATAAAAAGATGAAGATACAATTTAAAGGAGCTTATATTTATAATCCATTGAATTCATGATGATGATGGTTTGCACAAGGTCTAATATTGCACATGTAGTGAGAGTTGTAAGCAGGTACATAAAAAATCTAGGAACAGAACACTGGATGGAAGTGAAGTGGATTCTCAGGTATTTGAGAGGTACCAAAAGTCATGCATTATGATTTTGTGCTTTAAAAATTCCTTTACAGGGATATGTTGATGCAGATATGGTAGGTGATAAAGATAACATGATGTTAGATTTTTGGTGCCTAACCCAGGTTCAGAAGTGTTTTAGCCGAACAAATCCTGAAACTACAGGCCCTTTTTCCAATATTCTGTGAAGCGCAGACTAAGGTCTCTCCCGAGGTAGTATGGGAGGGTGCTGGAGCCAAGTTTCCACACCCTAGGGTTGTCTTAATGAAGTCTGGGAAGTTTGTGAACCAATCCTGCACACTTGCACTGCTTCACGTAGCTATCTGACCTTCACATAGTTCTGTAAAGAGCGTGAAGAGGCGCGGTCCAAATCCTTTAACCTTACAGTGTTATTATTATAGATCTGACTTAATTTTGTGGGCCCAGTATTCTTATTTACTTATTTAACATTTATAACCAATTCTCGCAATCATAAACTGTAAAGAGATGCAAAGATATAACCGAAACGTGAACACATAGATCAGATGCATAATATTCCAAAATCAACTTATCTTTTACTAAGCTTCTACTCAAATACAATCCAATTCCACCTTGCGCACTTAGCTACAGGGGTCCACACACATAGCTGTGGACTCTACCAGGCCTCTATGCACAAAGTTGTAGAGCCTCTTCCTACTCCTACAACCCAAGACCTAGACTTATAGACTCAGAGTGAATATCACATTCATTCAAAAACCCATATCACTTGAAATCAAATCTCACCAAAAAACTAAACTCTACACTTAGAGCCTCGCGCTATTTATACATTCCCATGGTTTGTGGATGATAGGTAGGCCAACTCACTCTATATTAAATTACAATATTTGAGGACAGACAACCCTTTGACTTGACTCATTACAATTCACGCTCTTCGCACTACGCGAAGCCTTTACAATACCATTACCCAAAATTGTGGGCTTTAAGCCCCAAAACCATTACACGGGGGATCCACTACCCAATAGGCCCCCAACACAAACATCATGACTTGCCTCGAGTCACCCCGTCGGTTTGGCGAGTTGTGCTGCCAAGGCTTCGCGGCCCACCATCCCTGTGAGTGACTACAATCTATTGCTCCGTCATTTCCTCCTACAATGCTTCTTCAAGCTCTTGCTCCATTGCCCCTACTAATGAACTTAATGGATGATGCTCATTTTTCTCTACTAGGTTAATAGAAAGTGACCACTCATAGGATTTTAGGTCTAGTTGAGATGTCAAATGCATGAACTTTTTGTGCAAGAGTAGCAAACTTGCGATCTCTGGTTCAGTATACTCAATGTCTGCTGAAGCATGTGTTGCATTTTTGCAAGAGAGTTTTTGTTGTCCGTGAGGTCCCAATCTTCAATTTTTGTCATGGGCACGCAGCCCAGGGACGAACTTTTAAACAAAATTCCATCTTTTGTCTCAAGATTCACCATCCTGCCCTTATCTTTCATAGATCACTTACCACACTACGGGTTTTGTGGTGACATCTAGACTGGTCCTGCTACCTATCTGGGAATTTCCAGTACATCTCCACCGTTGGCGGTGGGCTCGGCACGGCGTCCTTGGCCGTCGAAATTATGTTGTCTAGAAGGTCCTTCGTCTCTTTTGGCAATGTTGCAAACACTGGGCTTACTCTCAAAGCGTCAAAGTTCACCGGGTCCATATCTATTGGATAACACAATAACTTAATTGTAAAAATGCCATTGTTTGTTCAGTGGATGACTAGATGTGATTTATAGGCTTGTTGATATTTAAATTTGACTATTCCCCCCTTTTCTGGCTCATTAATTCTATATTGGCGACAGATCGTTTCAAATCTAGTTCTGACTCTATGTCTTAAATTCCGGCCGCCCACTCGTTTTCACTTAACTCGAACATCTTGTCATGAACAATGACATGAATGGTCACTTGTTTATCCATGCAACAGTGTAGCCCCTTCTGTGCAAATGCGATCCGTGTGACATACCAACCCTGCATGCACCCCTGTTGTTGCCCAGCTTCCTAACAAAGTGTTTTATAGTACCGCACTCTCTTTAAAATGTCTAGAGCGGTGAGACTATGCTTCCTACAGATAGTCAGATAGTTGGTCCACCTGTCTAGAGCTTCAGGCGATTGCCATTTACTCTGCTTGGGAAGGGTTCTCCATTAAGTTTAACTAGCTGGACGTGCCCCTGTCTATAACTTCTTTGACCACATATGGTCCTAATCAATGCCTTTTGAGTTTCCCCAAAAAAATTTCGAACTTGCTGTCATACAGCGCCGCTAAATCATTTACCTTGAATATGCGCATCTTGATATGGTGATCGTGCCAGGCTTTCTCATGTTGTTTTTATACCTGCTGATGGGATCCCGCTAAAAACCATTCTTCCTCAAGTTCTTCCAATTCTGCAAGCCTCTCTTCCAATGCTTCGTGGTCTGACATGCCTGTCATCAATGCTATCTACAAACTTGGTAAGATGTATTCCATTGGCATGACTGCTTCTGTGCCATATACTAGCCTGAAAGGTGTCTGACCCGTCAATTTCTTGCATGTGGTTCTGTATGCCCATAATACGGCAGGTATGCGCAAATCTTAGTCATTTCGCTATGTGTTACATACTTTGGTTAGCACAGTCTCCAAAATATTGTTGAATGCTTCTACTATTCCATTAGCTTATGGATGGTATGACATACTTTGCTGATGATGCACCCGGAACTTCTTGGTGAGTGGGCTAATAGTTTTGTTTAGGAAGTGTGTTCCGCGGTCACTCATTAAAATTTTCTGGCATCCAAACTGTGTCAACACGTTGTCAAACAAAAATTTCGTAGCCATGGAAGCCATGAAGTCCTTAATCGGTTGTGCTTCTGCCCATCGAGTCATATACTCTGTTGCGGTGATGATGTAGCACACGCCCATTTTCCCCTGAGGTTTGATTGGCCCCACAAAGTCTATTGCCCATTTCTCAAATGGCTACAGTGTCATCTGTGGATTGAGTGACATCTCATCCCTTCGCGAAGGTTTCCGATTCCTTTGACATATGTCACAGGCCCGATAGTGCGCTTTCGAATCTTGATGTAGGGTTGGCCACCATATTCTGGCATGAAGAATCTTCTGTGCCATCGCCCACCCCTCATAGTGTCCTCCTATCGCCCCTCCATGTGCTTCAGCAAGGATCTATCCTCGTTCAAATTCAGGTACATATCTTTGCAATATATCATTGTTTCCCATTTTGTAGAGGTACCCTGCGATGGCAGAAAAATCTGCTGTGCATACCAACAATTCCTTCTTCTATTGGATTGAATATGCCTCCGGCGCAGTCCCCGTGGATAAAAAATGAATTATATCTTCGAAGTGGCCATCTGCGACGTGCATCGCAAAAAGTTGTGTATCAGGTAGTCCTTCTTCCAAATTTGTTGGCTCCTTTCCTGTCTCAATTCGTGATAAGTGATCTGGTCCTGCATTTAGGTGTCCTGGCTTTATGTGACCTCAAAGTCATATTCTTCAGAACAGTAGTAGCCATCTGCATATGTGCCCCCCCAACACAGGCTTGTTCATGAGATATTTCAACACGGAATGATTGGTATACATCTTGAAGTGCCTGCCAAGTAAATAGTGTCGGTATTTCTGGAGCGGGTATACCATTGCCAACCCCTCGTACTCAGTAGTAGAGTAGTTCTTTTCAACTTTGGACAGCTGCTGACTCGCGAACATGATCGAGTGATCCACACCTTCCACGCCTTCTTGCATAAGTACAACTCCTAGTGTGATACATATCGCATCAACGTGTACATGAAATTCTATGTCCCATTTTGGAAAGACCAAGATTGGAGTGGACACCATCTTCTACTTGAGAACATTCAAACTTTTCGCATAATCATCATTCCAACAATATGTAAAATCCTTTTTCAATAACTTCTCCATTGGCGCTCTTATTTGTGCATAGCTCTTGATAAACTTCCTATAGTAACTGTAGGTTTTAACCCCGTACAGAAATTCCCTGCATACGAATTCTAAATCACAGGAAAAATGAAAATGCGAGAGCATAACACATAAAACACATATACAGAGAGATTTCCCACTGGATCTCAAAACCAAGACTACCAGCTTGATTTTTCATTATGTTCCTTTTAATGTTACAATACATATTTATACATGCCGAAGCATCCAATACCATGGACAGAAAAAACCATCACATCTAATACCATGGACGAAAAAACCATTGATCCAATACCATGGACCGAAAACCACCGCGTCCAAAAAACATGTGCGAAAATCATGCACAAAACCATAGGTGTTTCTGCCCAACCTAACATAGGGTCCAAAACCAAAATTTTCCGGGGTGTTGCCCCGGACCCCATAAAGTGGGGTTACGGGTACCCCTCAAACCCCCTATTAACTATGTGGAAAGAATATAACACAACCCAACAGTAACCAGTGTGACCCAACGTAGCACGTAGTTGATTGGAATTTCGTGGTTCTTCCAGATTGAGAATAACAACAATATTTGCAGGATCCACCATTAAACCTTGTTTGCAGACCACATGGCCGAGCCAGTTTCCAAAGGGGACGAGGAAGGTGCAATTTTTTAGATTCAGTGCAATCTGGTGTTGTCAGCGAGTATCTGGCATCAAACGTAAGCTTGATATATGGTGTTTAACTAACCTGAACATAGTCCAATCATCCAGATAATCCTCCAAGAACTTGTGGATGTATTCCTTGAACACAGCCACCACTACGCGCGAAAATATCGTTGGCGCATTCTTCAGCCCAAAGGGCATAATAGTGTATTGAAAACAACCCCATTCAGTTGCGAATGTTGTCTTGCTCCTATCTTCTGGCGCGATATTAATCTGATGGTACCCTGAGAAACCATCTGTGAATGAGTACGCTTCTTGTCCACCAACATTCTCCAATACCTCATTCATAAACGGTGTCAAGAATGGATCATGAACACAGGCATCATTAAGCTTCCTGAGGTCCACACAAAATCTAATTTCGCCCTTCTGTTTTTTCTCCTGTAATACCATAGGACTTACCCAGTCGGATTCTTCCACTGGTTCAATAATTCTGGCTACAAGAATTTTGTCTAATTCTTCGTGGACCTTTTCTTTATACATCGGATTCAACTGGTAAGGTCGTTGTTTAACTAGCTTCGCATCCATTTTTAGAGTGATATTCATCATCCCTAATTCGCCAATGATCCCCTTTAAGTCCATGATTTTGGTTGACAACAAATATTGGTATTCGTGGAGCAACTCAGCAACCTTATCTACCACAACATCGTATCAGTAGTCCCCAAGCATCATGTACTTTGGCTCCGTGTTTGTACCTATGTTTACCTACTTTTTTTTAGCGACGTAGTGATGCCTGGGTCCCCAATTGATGGTCCTCGAACATCGCGACATCCTTCAGTTTCTGGAATGTTAATGTTATGGGGGTCATCATCATCCTCTTCTGCTTGTACGTTACAACATTCTAGGGTACAACTTAACTGGGTTTCCCATGTTGGTTTAACTTCTTCCCATGGTTCCTGTGGTATTTTGAAGATGGTGACTTTCATAGCTTGCAGCACGTAGTCAACAGTATCTCACCATGAGCCTTCAAAGGTGAATGTTAATAAAAATCCCTCGTGCAACACATCCCATTCGCCCATACCATGTCACAGTTTCGTCTCAGTATACCAATTCATGGGTATGATAGAAGAAGTGTACCCATTTAGGCTGGGGCTCTTCTCCATAGGCATTGGTCCATTTTGCAAGGTGCTTGCACGGGTAATCGTGTCCATCATATTTATCTGCTAGTTTTAGTTCTGGTTTTCCAAATAGTAGTAGCATCGACCTCCTATAGCCATGCCAGTTCTCAAAATTTCCTTGATGTGTTCCCTACCAATGTGTAGCTGTCGCATGCAGCACCCACTTCAATGCATCAAACCATTATTGCTCCGGTACTGTGCTCTCAAACTTGCTCAAGAATTCATCCACCGCTGTTAATCCATCATACGTCGGTAGATATCGGGCCTATGTTGTTATGCAATGTAGTGATCTAGTCATCATGTTGCAATTTAGCGTTGTCACTTCATTTAACCAATTGTGCCAGTGTTCGTCTTCTTCATCCGAATTTGAGGTGCAAGAACCTGCGTACTCCCAAAATATTCTTTCATCTGCAGTCAGATTTACCCAATCCTGATCCCGCGCAATTATCTTGTAGATACAATCAAGCTCATCATCACTTCCATCGTCATGTACAGGTTTAGTGTAGCATGCTCCTTCGGCTAGGTCTAGTGGAATGACTACGTGTAAAGACTTTTTCTCAAATATCATTTTCTACTTCTTCAGGTTGATGACTCCATTCATATCAGTGCCTTAGTCTATTCCTAGCAATGTGGGGTAGGGGTTGCTGTCATCAACAATTCTATCACCTCAAAGTCCATCTGCATGCTCACGCCTCTGATGTCCACTATTACTCCTTGCAACCTTCCCATGGGAAAGATTTTTTGTTGGTTTGCCATCTGTAATTGAATAGGGGACCACTGCAATGTGGGTCTGCCCATGTGTTCCCATGTCTACTTTGGTAACACATTCACGTCAGAGCCTAAGTCCAGAATTACCTGATCCATTTCATATTTGCCAATATGCATCGTTAATCTCATCTCCCTCCTAGTGCACAATGTATGCTTTCCTAGTTTTTGGACTACACTCGGTTCCCCTGATCTGGTGCACCTAGTTATCAACTCCTGCAGTCCTTTAAATACCTTATTATCGCGGAGAAATTTCATGCATGTCTCTAAAAAGGTAGTTAGCATGGAAGGATCCATCACTGTCTTTGCTGGATCCTTACTACCTAAGGTAGAGGCTTCCGCGAAGCTCTTCTTAGCTTCCATAAATTTCTCCCTCACGTGTTCCAACTCAAACTCAGGTTCCTTTGTAATGAACCTAGTGAACCCATGTATCTTCCTTGGGCTGCTTCCCCTTATCTTCCCATATGGCCATGCCACTTCTGAGCATCATGTTCAGTTGGGGTCTTCTTCATGTGGTTCAGACCTCATCATTTAAAGATTCTGTGATGGAGTAGGCTGTAGCACCCCTTTTTCGCGCATCTGGGAGATTAGTGTAGGATAATCTACCATTTCATGATCAAACTACTCATAGTACGAACAAGATACTCTCATGAGGTTCATACAATCGTAAGCATAGTGCCCTGGTCCTCCACAATTGTAACTGATTAATTGTCCTTGGCCCCTTCCTGACCCCATTCCTCCTCATCCTTGACCTCGGCCTTGAAATCCAGTGTGCGCCATCCCTACGGCTGGGTCAAGGCCTCACGTTTCGATTTGCATTCTATATGCTGGGGTCTGCTCCATCACTAATTCATAGTTGCAAAAAGTACATTTGTCATGGCCCACCGATCTACAAAAGTTACAAAAAAGTTGTTGTGGAGTCTATACTTCTGCAACAAATGATAGTTGTCTGTTGTGTGCTTTCTTCCGACCTAACAGATCGTGCACTAGAGCGCAGGCACCGCACTTGGCTCTGCCTGTGCCTCTACTCTCAATGGCATTGGCCCCCCTCCTGCCAAGTAGTTCGTGAATATCAGACAGTGATCCTTATCGTGGCCCTGACCTTTGAATTTTATACACCACACTTCCTCGCATGCCTCTAGCCATGGTACCCTATCATGCTTCAAGCTTTGCATCTCCAAGCATCAGTTTTGCAGTTGCATGAGGATTTGTTGGATTCCCAATCCCAGATCCTATATCAGTGTTTCCTACAATCTTATCGCCATTTCTATTTCTTCTACTTGGGTGGAAAGATTTTGCTGTGATAGCACTGTCCTCAGGTGAGGTGTTAAAGACACCACAAACCACGCGTGGTGCTACGCATTCGTTAGTGTCATATTAGCCTTGCAAATTGTACTCTTTAGTCTCTGATCCAGATCCCAGGGGGTCTCACCTGGAAGCATCGTGATCTCCTTAAATCTGATGATGGATTGTGTCTCTGATTTCTGCTGGCTAAATTCTCTCTTTAGTGCATGATGGATCTCCGTTATTCCTACATTTGGGTGATCATTTGAGTGTTTGATATACCATGTCAATGCGTGATCCTGCAACACGCTCACCAATGTAGCCTTCTTAATGTTATCATCTGTAACCCCTTGTGCTTCCCACACTGCTCTTACCATGAACCAGAATTGATCCAGATCCTCACTTCCTACTCCTTTGAATACAGGTATCTTAATCACACTTTCCATGCTGAATCGTGTGGGTGGTGGAGTTGGGATGGGTGACGATGGGGGTGAAGAAGGTGAAGCGGGTGATGGCGTGAGTGGAGGTCATAGCTGCAGAATGCGCTGTCTTATTAAACTGACATCACTCCTCGGAGAAACCCGAGCGTACTCTTCCTTGCTTGCTCACGGAGTTGTAATTAAATGACTATTTCTTAACCCTTCAACACCTTTGTAGACGTTTCCACTCTGTGTTGTTCCAATCATTAATGTATTCACATCACCCATTTTTCACATAACAACATCTTAATCTAGGTATTCAAATATTTGATGTACTTACCTCGCGGTCCCTTGAGAAAACTTCTTTCTGCTTCCCTGTAGCTTATCGCAAATTCAGTGATAAACCCTCCTATTACCTGATCGAGCCAATGGTCCACGGCCCATGCGATCTTATCTTCTGATGCCTCTAGTTTGCGCTCTAACTCCAGAGTCAACACTATTGGTTGATTGAGCTTGTACCTTCCTTGGCTGTCGACTAACCTCATGATCCAATCATATAGCTCTAAATAGAATGACACGAAGAAGATATTGTGGATTTCCGTACATACATAGAAATCCAACCACCTCTTCTCAGATATCTATGAAGTTTTGTTTTCTTGTGTCACGAACTCGTGAAGCTTTTGATCTAGCCAATCTTCAATTTCCTTCTTTGTAGGATTCCAGTGTTTTGACATCAGACATCCCTTAGCCAAATCTCGGTCCCAGTAACGGAGCCATTTGTTGGCTTGTTGGGGCCTGACCCAGGTTCAGAAGTGTTTCAGCCGAACAAATCTCGAAACTACTAGCCCTTTGGGCAATAGTCCACGAAGCACGCACTGAGGTCTCACTCGAGGTAGTATGGGAGGGTGCTGTAACCACGTTTCTGAACACTAGGGATGTCTTGATGAAGTCTAGGAAGTTTGCAAACCGATCCTGCATGTCCACACTGCTTCACACAACTATTTGACCTTCACGTAGTTCTCTAAAAAGCTCGAAGAGGCGCGATCCAAATCCTTTAACCTTACAATGTTATTATTATAGATCTGACTTAATTTTGTGGGCCCAATATTCTTATTTACTCATTTAACATTTATAACCAGTTCGCACAATCATAAACTATAAATATATGAAAATATATAACCGAAATGTGAACACACAAATCAGATGCACAATATTCCAAAATCAACTTATCTTTTATTAACCTTCTGCTCCAGTACAATCCAATCCCACCCTGCGCACTCAGCTGCAGGGGTCTGTGCACATAGTTGTGGACTCTACTAGGCCTCTGCACACACAGCTGCAAAGCCTCTTCCTACTCCTACAACCCAAGACCTGGACTTATAGAATCAGAGCGAATATCACATTCAAAAACACATATCACTTGAAATCAACTCTCACCGAAAAGCTGAACTCTACACTTAGAGCCTCACCCTATTTATACATTCCCATGATCCGCAAACCTTGGGTAGGCCGATCCACTCTATATTAAATTACAATATTTGAGGGCGGACAACCCTTTGACTTGACTCATTACAATTCACTCTCCTTGCACTACAGAGAGCCTTTACAATACCATTACCCTAAATTGTGGGCTTGAAGCCCCAAAACTGTTACGCAGGGGATCTGTTGCCCAACACGTGAGGGGAACCACAAGGTATGTGTTTACTTTAGGTGGAGAAATTGTCCGTTGGGTTTCAAAAATGTAGAGTTTTGTTGCACTTTCAACAATAGAAGTAGAGTATTTGCTGCTACAGAGGCTAGTAAAGAAATTATTTGGTTACAAATGTTTATGGATGAATTGGGTAAGAAGCAAGAGATGGAAAGGTTATATATTGATAGTCAGATTTCCAATCATATTACAAAGAACTCAACATTTCATTCCAAGGCTAAACATATATCGCTAAAGTACCATTTCATACAGCTAGTGTTGGAAGATGGAAAATTGAAGCTTGAAAAGCTACACACTAGCTAGAATCCTACAAATATGTTAAGAAAAGTTGTAACTAGGGAAAAACTGAGATTTTGTTTAGTTTCAATTGGTCTTCAAGTATCATGATGAAGATGAGAAACAATCAGGTCCAAAATGGAGTCATTTTTCAAGCAAATGAAGAAGCGGCGGAGTTGCTATAATCAGTCTCGAAGTGCAAGATTGTTCAGTGTGGAGCCTGATTACCTTCTCGATTCAGAGGTCTTTGTTTCAACAATATGCATACCTCAAGAATAATTTATACCCCTCCACACGGGGGGTGGGGGGAGTGTACAGTCTTCCTGGGGTATATGCTAGGTCTGTATAATACTAGTGTATTCCCTCATTGTTATTGTCATTATAGCCCCATTATTGTTATTTTTGTACCCATGTAGTCCCCATATTGTTATTATTGTGCCCCATATAAGCTCACTAATTTTATTTTTGCGCCCTTACATTATTATTTTGTTTTTTTTTTTTTTCTTTTTGTTTTTCTTTTTTTACGTGTGGTTCACGGATACCCGTGGTCACTCGGTAGCCGCTATGTCCATGGTTCAACACTAGGGTGGACCCCACCCGAAGGGGGTCACACCCCTCGACCTATTTACTGACCTAACCCCAAGAGCTTTCGGGAATTGACCCTGTGATCTCTCGATTGGCGAGCCACTGATTTGACTGATTGAGCTAACTCTTGGGGCTCTTACATTATTATTGTTATGTCGACTATGATTATATTTTGAACCCTTAGACCCTTGTATATAGAAAGGAGGTTTTTTCATTTGAATCATCCGAGAATTATTTATTAATGTAATGTAAAAGAGGTTTCCCTCTCGAAGAGGCTAATTTTGAAGTCATTGATCTATCTCATCTTCTATTTTCTGAGTTGGTTGCATAACACTTAGTATCCGAGCTTGGGATTCTATGGTTCCACTTCTTCAAACAGGTGATCTTGGAATTTCTGCTAAAATGATTTTTCTAGGAGGCTTCAGAAGCTGGAATTTTTAACACTTTGAGCCGAACTCCTGGTGAACTTCGTGCACAAATTTCAAATCTTGGTGTGCTATATTTTTAGAGATATGATCTGGGGAAGTTAGGGTTTTAGTAGGCTCCAAAATTTCATCTCAGAAAGATGACCTTGGGAAAAGCATCATAACTATAGAATTTTATATAATTTTTACTACAAATCAGCCAGCTTTGATACCATGTAGAAATTTTTCTACAAATCAGCTAGCTCTGATACCATGTAGAAATTTCCCACCTGTAGAGCACCTGGTAATGCAATGTACTAAAGCAAAACACTTGATCTACTTCTACAAACAATTTAACGGAAGCTTAATTGAACGTGAGCAACATCAATAAGAACACATATAACTGATATGGAGAAATCAATCACACATGACACAGAAGAGTTTACCCGGGGAAAGCACCTACCAAAACACCATCTCTTTATTATCATACAAGTGGAAATATAGTTCGGTTTACACAAAGCCTTAGCTCGGAAGCTATCCAGCTCTCAGTACAATCCCTCTGCTACTCATAGATAGTTAAAGGCTTCTCACAAACCTTCTCCTCTACCCTCCAAGCCTCATATTTCCTTGTGCAATTTTCCTTGGGGTCTAGTGCTGCCACTTGTGCGAATTGGCCTCTTCAGATACTCACTAACCTCTAATCTAACTACACAAACCTGAAGGAGATCAATCCTCATCATGGATGAGCTTCCTTTATAGGAAAAATATTCTTCAACTGATAGTACACTGTCCCTTCTCTAATATCAACTAGGTCTCTGACAAAACTGACATGCATCAGTCATCCATGAGTCAATACATAGTTATCTAAAAATAATAGTTGTCACATACATGCAAGCATCAACAAACTATATCTCATTAATTTAACAAATTGTTAAATTAATCTAACTGAACTTGACTAAGTTAAACTAATTCAACTGATACTCTCAATATAGAACTCATCCTTAATTGCTCAATCAGTGGAGCAAATTGAGGACACATTCCCTAATTAGTGAAGAAATAATTGAATGTTCTCACAAAGACTTCAAGTTTTCTTTTCCTTAACTAATTAACTCATGGATAATTAATTAGTTAATATTCCAAACTGCTTGTAAGACCAAATTTGAATTTACTTCCTATAGATAGACCACGGACTGCTATAAATAGGAAGGGACCTAGAAATGCTATTTTTAGATGATGTAATTTTTAGCAGTTTCACCTCTCACCCAAGGTGGCCAAAATGCTTATTGGCCAAAGTGTTATTTTTAGAAGTGATATTTTTAGCAGTTCTATTTTTAGCATTTGCTAAATTTAGCATTTCTTGTTGCACACTTTTCAACACTCCCTCTCAACAAGAAAGGCTTCCTCTCAAACCCGATGTTGTAACTCTAGAATGTTTTGCATGCAACACATCTACCAAGTGTGTGCTCCAACAATACTCAGAACCAAAAACTCCCAACTGACCTCTTTGTTGGGCTAGAAACATACTCTGATGCTGAAGCTCTATCTGCTGCTGATAAGTGCTCCCTCTTTGACCTCTACGCTACTGCAACATCTCCATGCATCTCACACCATTACACCCTTCTCGGTGCTATCCTGCACTGTGCAACACACTTGTGCCTCTCGCATTGTTGCAACTTGCATGCTTTGCACTATCCTGGGATTCCCTGCACTGTAGCTATCTTTGCCACTCCATCTGCATCTGTCGCTACCCAATCAGTCAATTCTTGCTACTCCACATCGGGGCTCCCATAGTAAGGTCTCATCCAAGAGATTGGATACCTCAAGGATCCTACCCCTCCTCCTTGGGACGATCACTCTACATTGCCCCACCTCCTACCTGGATGTATGGCTGCATGTGATCCCTCAGCCCACCTGGCTCGAAGTTTCCCCCTTATAAGATGTCTCTGCATGAATAGATGTCTCTACTCGATCTCCACTAAGCTTCCCCTATTGTGGCTGCTCCACAACCTCTTCAAGCTGTTGCACCAATCGTGGCTCCTCCACAATCTTCTGAAACTTCTTCTGGCACTGCATGTTGAGAGGTAATATACTCTCCCTCTCAACCACCAAGTCTCCAACAGTTGCCTTGCTCCTCAATGCTTTGCATGCATCTTGTACCTCAAGTGCATACAAGTTCTTGGCTAGCACACCAATATATTTCCACTTTCCTGCCATCACGAAATTTTCTAGAAAAAGAGCTAATTTTAAATTAGCGATATCTCCCTCATCCAAACTCTGATTCAGCCAATTTTTTTTTGGGGGGGTATTTTTCCGCAAGGAATCCAAATCTGTTATTTATTTTTGAAAATTTTGTACAGAAATTTTCAGATCTGCTCTTCAAATTCTCATCCCAAAACTCAACACTTTGAAATATCCTCTCAGTATACTCTTCTCTCCTTCATCACCTGTGCTCTGATACCATGTAGAATTTTGTAGAATTTTTCCTACAAATCAGCTAGCTTTGATACCATGTAGAACTTTTTCTACAAATCAACCAGCTCTTATACCATGTAGAAATTTCCCACTTGTAGATCACCTTGTAATGCAATGTACTAAAGAAAAACGCTTGATCTACTTGTACAAAAAATTTAGCGGAAGCTTAATCGAACATGAGCAAAATCAATAAGAACACATAACTGATATGGAGAAATCAATCACACATAACACAGAAGAATTTACCTGGGGAAAGCACTTGCCTAAAAACCCATCTCTATATTATCATACAAGTGGAAATATAGTCTGAATTACACAAAGCCTTAGCTCAGAAGCTATCCAGCTCTCAATACAATCCCTCTGCTACTCATAGACAGACAAAGGCTTCTCACAACCTTCTCCTCTACCCTCCAAGCCTCCTATTTCCTTGTAAAATTTTCCTTGGGGCCCAATGCTACCACCTATGTGAATTGGCCTCTTCACACACTCACTAACCTCTCATCTAACTGCACAAACCTGAAGGAGATCAATCCTCATTATGGATAAGCTTCCTTTATAGGAAAAATATTCATCCAACTGATATTACATTGTCCCTTCTCTAATCTCAACTGGGTCTTTGACAAAACTGACATGCATCAGTTATCCATGAGTGAATACACAATTATCTGAAAATAATAGTTGTCACATGCAAGCAAGCATCAACAAACTATATCTCATTAATTTAAAAACTTGTTAAATTAATCTAACTGAACTTGACTAAGTTAATCTAAGTCAACTGATACTCTCAATATAGAACTCATCCTTAATTCCTCAATCTGGAGAAAATCAAGGACACATTCCCCAATTAGTGGAGAAATAATTGCATGTTCTCACAAAGACTTCAAGTTTGCTTTTCCTTAACTAATTAACTCATGCAGAATTAATTAATTAATATTCCAAACTGCTGGTATGACCAAATTCGAATTTACTTCCTATAGATAGAATAGGGATTAATATAAATAGGAAGGGACCCAGAAATGCTATTTTTAGAAGATGTTATTTTTAGCAGTTTCACCTCTCACCCAAGGTGGCCAAAATTCTCATTGGCCAAACTGTTATTTTTAGCAGTTCTATTTTTAACACTTCCTAAATTTAGCATTTGTTGTTGCACACTTTTCAACAATAACCTTCATTTCATGCATTAGATTTGAATTCTATAAAAAGTTTCTAAACTTTCACGAATTGTATTTTGTTTGGTAGAAATTTCAAAGCTAAAGGTCAAAACAATAACATGTGGAACTCTGTACAATTTCGCTCCACTCAACAATTCTACAATCAAATTATCATGGAAGATCAGGCAGAACCCTTTCCTCAAGAATCCAATATTGGTATGACTTGTGGGGTTAGAAAGAAGACTCATAGGGATACCACAGGAAAAAAATTCAAAACTTGGAGATTTGAAATTATAGAGATAAAATAGATTAAATGTCGCACTCCTAGAAAGAGAAAACATGTGTGTAGTTTTTAAAATTTGCAAGGTTTTTTTCGAAAAAATAGTTTGAAGTAATTCAAAGGGCATAGTGAAGCATAATTATCATTAATTGATTCCTTGAAGAAATGAAATGGAAACACCCAGTAACAAACCTAAAATATCTACTATGACACATGAAGAAGAGGAATAAATGCAACATGATATATCAAAATTATGAGACCAAGTGCAACAATTTTTTGTAACACCCTCCTCCCACATCCACCAAAGTAACCATGCCAACCAAGGTAAACATGAGATGAGAGGCTACTATGATTAGATTCAACCTCCTATGTGCCCTAAAGGAAGTGGAATCGATATAACATCACATAAATTCATCCAACATCATCAACAAAACCCTCAGGAAACAAGTTAGCCACCCAGACAGCTTGTCCCTGGGTTCCACTACTGTTATGGAACTCTTTATCCATAGTTGCTCTTATTCTATGAGCAAGGGAGTGACCAACAACCCAAAGTCACTCTGACAGGCTTTCCTACTATAAAACACAAACCAAAATTTCCAATTTTGTGCCAATGATCCCTAGATTTAAGCCACTTTTTCAGGCCCAGAGCCCAAGCCACTATCCAGAATCAAGTGATAATTTGAAAGCACTAAAAATATAGGGAAACAATGATGCAAAATTAGTAAGTTGAACAAGACTATAACCAGAGCCCTACTAGCCATGCCAGACATTTTGCTAAACATATAATCAACATGTAACCTACACATGTAAACAACAAAATTAAGTGTAAGGATCTCATACTTATATGAGAAAATCTATGAACCATGGTTCCTTCATGTCATTTGTTGAATTATCATCTATTAGGAAATAGATACACTATCCATTCATGTACAAGTAAAAACATGCTAAGAGCCATACGTAGCTACTGTCACAAAATATACATATATCCAACATAATAGGAACATATATACCATAAGCATATCGACCATCAAAATCCACATATACATCAATACATTTACACATGAAAATCAAGGGAATGAATTTATCATTAATGAATGCAATCAACCAATCAGAGACGTTCCACTTGACCATATAATGGCTCAACCAAATATCTCTTGATCCATTCACCTATGTGCCATATTCCAAGCATGAATGTGGGAATTAAACCAAAAGAACCAACCAGGGCATACCGAAGCTAAACCACCTCACCCTCATCAATACAAACTAGGCTTTATTGAAATCCATCTTGGATCACTGGGCCAACACGATGAACACATCATAACATGTTTGACCTTGATCTCCACCTGATCACTAGGCCAAACGTGCATGGATGCCACCAGATTTCGCCACCTACACTGTGAGGAATTTTTCTATCTCCTAGTCTCTCGAGATTTACCACAATCTGAATCTAGACCACTAGGCCCTAATCTAAGACCCACTCTCCAGGCTTTATCACATACCCCAAACCCAAGATTACTAAACCCAACAAAGAGAGAATCATCTCTTGCCTTTACTGTATATCCTTCCATTCATCGACAAGGACTACTAGGCCATCTAAGGCAACAAAAAATTTGTCTTTACTCCAACCCATAGCTTGGCTCAAAGGTTACTAGGCCACGTGTTCTACCATTTCGAAGATCCAACCCGCTCAGCTTCTTATCCATCCAGCAATCCAGCTCATCTAAAACATGAGAACTCCATCACATCATGGCTATCCAAAAATGACAAGGCTAGGCTGAAAACATGGTTACACCTGGAAAACCCCATTCCATGATAGAAAAAAACCACATGCAATGCCATGCATGCTAAATCTAGCAATGAAAATACCCATACAAGTCAATACCTACAATAAAGCCTGCTATAGTTGCTTGATACTGCCTTTCCCTAATTGATCTTTTCTTCCTCTTGCCTTATTTTCCTCTCTTTCTCTAATGAAAAATTGTTCCAAGAATCTCTAAGTGTCCAAGAGTGAGAGAGAGAGAGAATATTGAGAGAGCTCCAAATCTAAACTAATAAAAGGTTCCACTGACCAAGCTTGCCCACTGATCCTCATAAGCCTTTTTATCAATGAGGCCTCTATTCTCTTCAATTTTCATTATTTTCCTCCTCACATGAAACCTGCAACCTTTCACCTTCCTTTTCTCTTAATTTCTATTATTTTCATAAATAAAATGTGCCAAAACTTCCATTTTTCCTTTCCAAAGCCTTAGCCATTGCCTTTGCTAATTTCCTTAATCATAAACAACCAAATGAACACCCACACCAGGATCTCCTACCCAACATTCAACTTGGAATAAGTGTCCCATAAACCGTGGTTATTATTTTTTTCCTTTATTTACTTTTATTACATGGAACTTTCACCAGGGTTGTTACAGAACCCTCCCCCTTAGCAGACACCGTTGTCTGTGTTCAATCGCACATATACCTCAGCAACCTACTGGAAGAAGACATACATTTCATGGAGATTTATAACACATCTCAATGAAATATTTATGATGAAATAACTTCTCAAAAGAAAAAATCATGACAACATCACAACATATTGCATACTGGAGATTTATAGCATAGCTCATTACAATATTTACAATAACCACATATATAGATATGCACATTTTGTAAACCAAAAAATAAAGGAAATGATGCCCATGTCAATCAACAAGTGATCCCAGAGGTTCACACCTCCACCCTCAAAATTAGTAGCAGGATTCACCTCCTTCCCAAGAAGTTCAGAATCCACTGCAATGTCAAATATACATCCAATGTCTAGCCCTATAATATTGTGCCACTTGTCCTCTCAGTGAATAGTTATCGACTCATTGTTCGAGGGAACACTTCCAATGTGCATCTGATTCTTTCTAGAAATACTAATGACAAAAAAAATCCATCCCCGACCTTCCCTTCTCTACTCCATAGTCCCTCAGGCAATGTGGTCAACCCCTTCCATGCAGTCACTCACCTTCCAAGTTCTGGTTGCACCTCCATCTCATTCATTGCATCCCTTGGCAAGGCTTCATCACATCGGAGTATACAAAAACCATGGCATATCCCTACCTAAAAACCATCATACTAGTCGTAACATGATCATGGAAATCAGTGGACACTATTGGGTACCAGTGTCTCACAACGGCCCTACTCGTGAATTCTTTACTAACTTACTATTACCTAATTCAATTTTGTTTCTTGTCACTGCCAATACTTAAAGTTAATTTCAACCACCCAACTGGGCATGTTCATGCATTCTTGTTCCAAGCACATAACTTCCATTATATTTAAAATAAATTGAAATAACTTCAAATCATACCTCATTGGTAGCTCGTCAATAAGGTACACTTGCAATATTGTTTACTTCCTATCACAATAAGTCAAACTAACTATTTGATTAAAACATCATGTATAACCATATCACATCTGATTAACTCAAAACACAACCATCATAAATCACATGTAACCATGATAAACTAGAATAAAAAATCACATGTAATCATCATGACATACCATAATCATACATCACATGCATAGTAAACTTGAAATAAAATGTTGATACTTATCCTTTCATCAAACCTTAGCTTATACCTTTGGCTTTATTTCGTACACACTTCAGATTGGTTTCCACACTCGAAAATCACCCGCTGTCTTCTCCTCATACATGTGCTCGTACACATAGTGTGCATCACACACTGCATACAACACCATGAAATACATGTACCTACACCTAACATACAACACATACACCTACACCTAGTGTACAACACAACACAACACAACACAATTACGTATATAGAGTGCAACACAATGAATGCATATGTCACAATACAATGACCACGCAATGCACATACATAGTACCACATGCCCACAACCCATCATGTACAACATGCACTCAATCCCACATGTACACTACTACCACATGTATAAAGAACTACATGCACAACGTGTGCACAACATCATATGTACACAACACCACCTGCACAACATGTGCACAACACCTCATGTACACTACGCCATTGTACAACATGTACACAATACCACATATATGAAGTACCATGCACATGACAGGTATGCAACACCACTTGTAGAGAGTGCAACATGCATGACATGTACACAATACCACCTCCACACAATACCACTTGTACAACATGTACATAGCACCACATGCACACAACACCACTTGTACAATCATGCACACAATACCATATGTACATAGCGCCACATGTAAAACATCCATGCAACACTAGTTGTACATAGCACTTCATATCCAACATGTATATAACATCATCTCTACACAGCACTACATATCCAATCATGCACAGAACACCATATGCAATATTCACACAACACTATATGTACCATCTTGTACATAGCACTGCATAAACAACATGTACACACACTATATATATAGATCACACATGTCCACACATCATAGATGAAACATGTACAAGATATAAAACATATGCACAACAATATTACCATGCATCCAAAACCACATTGTCCTTACTAAGAAACCTATCTTTCAGTGCCTTATCCGTGTGTATCCGAGCATGCTACAAACCACACTTCTTTATTTTTCTAATGTATCCCTCGGTATAAACTGTCCATAACATAAGCAAAAGCATAATACAAGAATAAAATATAAATTCATATTCACATGATAATGACCTCATATATTTATCATGACTACTCTTCCCACTTGATTCCTCATATCCAAGAGCTTCTTCATGCCATTCGTTTGCATAAGAAGTCATTCTGACACAAGAACAATTCTTGATGATCTGTTGGACAAAAACATTATATATATAATATATATATATATAATATAATATAATATATATATATATATATATATATATATATATATATATATATATATATATATAGATATATATATATATATTAGTATTAAATAATCATGATCCTATCAAACAATGACATACATGCGTACATATATACATCTTAATATTAGCATAAAGACAATCATGATCCATGATGACCCTGCCACACATGACATACATACATACATATATGCATACATATATAAACATAAACATTTCGATGATCATAACATAACTACCAGATAACATAAGGTCTAGGTTAAGAGAACTTCCTTGTGCACAACATGCACAACATTGAGAACCACCGTTCCAAACTTCGTCAAACCATGTGACACCTCAGGTCCATTTAGTTTACATTTTATGGTTACCCTTCTTATGTATATAATACCATTGTCCATTTACCACAATGGACCCATCTAGTCCAAATGACTATCATAGTCTTACCTTCCGTTGCACTTACTCATACACCAAGATTCATTACCTGTTGGGTCAAATACAAGTCTCCTTGAGCTCCATCAGATTTCCTCTTTCCAAACCAATTTCCAAGGCTTAAAACAATAAAAGGTAAGAAAATAGACAACAACAAGAAGACCATGAAAACAAAAATAAATACAACATCGCAACAAAGTGGCATAGCTATGCACCAGACATAATAAAAAATGCAAATAGGTGCAACAATCATAAAATACCAAAACCACAAGACTAACAAGAGACACCATGACTTAGTCCCCATGGTTCCCAAGGAATTCTCGACTTGAGCCTTCTTCGAGATTTCATGGAAGCCTCCCTCTCCATGAAACTCCCTACATCATGCTCTCATTAAAACATAACTGTTAGTGCATAAATAAACATAACAATACAATAGTTACCTCATCTTGTTGTGCTAAGTTCATTGATTGCAACTGAACACATCCACTCCATCTCTCAAGGGACTCCAATCCTTTGACAAATCCAGCTGTAACTAAAGGCTACATAATATACCTGTCAAGTACATGTTCATGAATATAGCAGGTATCCACATAATGTGAGACAAGATTAAGGTTAATGATATTTCTTCTAGGGAAAGAACTCATTAGTTTGGAATTAGGGTTTCCAAACATATCCAAAGGAATTCCTGTCCAATTCCTTCATTTTACCATTTACCTTGCTGAAATCACTTCTTACTATGCACTGTGACATCACCCAACTATTAGTTATAGAAACATATCATGTCCTTCATGTCCTCTTGATTTTTGGCTTCCCACCAAATAAGTCTTGCACCTTCCAATCTAAGAGAAGCAATTTTAATGTTGGTTTCATCATCCTTGGTTCTTTGTATAGTGCGATAGACTTCAATCTGATGAATCTAATTATCTAATTTCTCAGCATCTACCTCTCCATTATACATAGAAAATTCAAAATTAATATCAATCTTTAGAAAAGGAGTTTTACCATGTCCTTTTGGAGAATTAGGAGGTGTTTGTGAAAGGGTAGAAGAAGTAGAGGACCAGTGTAGGTTTTAACCCCGTATAGAAATTATTTGCATACGAATTCTAAAACACAGAAAATAAACAATGCGAGAGCATAACACATAAAACACATATACACAAAGATTTTCCCCTAGATCCCAAAACCGGGACTACCAGCTTGATTTTTTCATTATTTTCCTTGCAATACATATTTATACATGTCGAAGCATCCAATACCATGGACTAAAAACCATCGCGTCCAATACCATGGACCGAAAACCATTACGTCCAAAAAACATGTGCGAAAATCATGCAGAAAACCATAGGTGGGTCCGCCCAACCTAACATAGGGTCCAAAACCAAAATTTTCCAGGGTGCTGCCCCGAACCCCATAAAGTAGGGTTATGGGTACACCTCAAACCCCATGTGACCCACCCTCTAACCCCCCGATTAACTATGTGGGCTAGTCATGGAAAGAATATAACACAACCCAACATGCTCCCACTTGTTGTTTTCTTTCCACAGGGGGCCACAAGAGAGCTTAGTCATTTTTCCAGCCCTGAAATGCCCATTATGTCTCTACACCAAGAGAACTTCTTAGAGCTCACAGATTTTGTCAATGCATCGGTAGTATTATTCAAAGTGTCCACCTTTACTAGCAACACCTTTTTGTCTTCTATCATATCCCTCACAAAGTGATACTAAACATTAATGAGCTTTGTCTTTGAATTATATGTGGGGTTCTTTGCCAAGAAAATTGCACTTTGGCTATCACAGTCTATCCTTATAGCTTCCTGTACTAACCCCATACTTGAACAAAATCTCTACAACCAAGTTGCTTCCTTGCTTGCATGAGTGGCTACCATGTATTATGCCTTTGTAGTTGATAGTTCCACTACATATTGTTTCTTACTCATCCAACTGATTGAACCTCCAAATAGGTTAAACACATACCCAATTGTAGATCTTCTTTGATCCATATCTCTAGCCTAGTCTGCGTCAACAAAGCCATGAATATCCAACACTCTATCCAATCATGGACTTCCTTGGTAGCACAAACCATAATCACTAGTGCCATGCAAATATCTGAAAACCCGCTTCACTGCTGTCCAATGCTCCTTTCCTAGTTTTGACATGAACCTTCTCAATACTCCTACTGCATATGCAATGTCTGGTTTAGTACAGACCATTGCATACATCAGGCTACCGACTGCACTTGCATATGGAACATGGGACATGTCCTCCTCCTATTCCTTTGTCTTGGGACACTGTTTAACACATAACCTCACACCTATAGGAATAGTAACATTTACTGATTCACTATCCTACATATTAAACCTCTACAGTATTGTCTCGACATACTTCCTCTGGTTTAACTAGAGCTTCCTCTTTGCCCGATCTCTTTTAATTTCCATGCCCAAAATATAGTTTGCAACACCAAGATCTTTCATGTTGAATTTGGAGGACAATTGGGTCTTCAAATCCTGGATAATTTCTTTGTCATTTCCAACCAGTAACATATCATCCACATATAAGACCAGATAAATAACATGGTCACCAATTAATTTAAAAAACACACAATGATCTTCTTTGCTTCTGGTGAAGCCAAGTCTGCGTATAAATGTATCAAATTTCTGATACCACATCCTTGGACACTGTTTTAACCCATACAGAGACTTCTTTAGCTTGCATACTAGTTCTTTCTTACCCTTCACCGCAAAGCCTTCACGTTGCTTCATGTAGATTTCCTCTTCTAGATCCCCGTGAAGAAATGATGTCTTCACATCCATTTGTTCTACCTAAAAATCAAAAGCAACAACAACAGATAAAAGCAATCTAATAGAAGTTACCTTGGCAACAGGAGAAAAAATATCACCAAAATCATTTCCCCGCACTTGGGAATAACCTTTTGCTACCAACCGAGCTTTGTATTTCTCCACCTTTCCTTATGCATTTGTCTTCTTCTTGAACACCCATTTGCTGCCATTGGGTTTCCTTCCATCTAGTAACTCACCAGATCCCAAGACTCATTTTTGTGTAAAGATTCCATTTCATCAACCATGGCCTCTTCCTAGAGTTTTCCATCCTCTGAATCTCCTGCTTCCTTCGCAGTTCCGCGATCATCATCCATAATAGATAAAGCAAAATTTGAATATAAAGAAGATGAACTATACCTTTCTAGCTGCCTTATTTCTCGAACTGATCTTCTCACAGTCGGAGTTTATGGCTCTTCATCTTCTGATTCCTCCTCTGCTGTAGAGTATGATTCTTCCTCCTTTAGCTCAAACTCTATCTTCTCAGGTTCCTTTGGTTGGACTTCATGTTTAATAACATACTTCACCTCTCTGAACACCACATCTTGGCTGCACACAACCTTCCTTATTACTGGGTTCCAAATCTTATAACCCTTTAAACCATCCTTATACCCAATAAAGATGCACTTTTCAGATTTACTATCCAACTTGGTTCATTTCTCCTTTGAAACATGTACATATGCATCACATCCAAATACCCTCAAATGTGAAAGAGAGGGTTTCTTACCAGTCCATACCTATTGTGGAGTCCTATCATCCAATGCTGATGAAGGTGACCTATTGATCAGGTAACATGCAGTATCCACCGCCTCTACCGAGAATTCCTGTCCTAACCTGGCACCACTGAGCATGCTTCTTGCCCTTTCCATCAACGTCTTGTTCATTCTTTCTGTAACTCCATTTTGTTAAGGTGTATATGGAGTAGTCTTCTACTGTGCTATACCACACTTCTTATAGAATTCTTCAAATTCCTTGCTGCAAAACTCTCCACCATTATCTATCCTCAGTACGTTTATCTTCTTCTCTGTCTGATTTTCCATGAGAGCCTTAAATTCTTTAAACCTGTTAAAGACTTCAGATTTCTTCTTAAGGAAATATATTCATGTATTCCTTGAGAAGTTATCTATAAATGATACATAGTACATAGACTTACCCAGTGATGGAACCTTCACAGGTCCAAACACATCACTGTGTACAAGCTCTAGTATTTGTTTCGCCCTCTTACCACCAGAGAGGAAACTCACTCGATTCTGCTGCCCATATACACAATTTTCACAAAAATCAAAATCTAGAGAGCTATTACTCATACCTTCTACCGTATCTTTACCATGAAGTATTCGAAGGCATTTTTCTCCAATATGTCTAAGCCTTTGATGCCGCAACATGGTCTCCTCTCCAGAGACCACTAGATTTTCCGCTCCACTTTCAGGAACCACGGAACTGTTGCACCCATCAACAATAGTGCTACCTTGCAGCTTGTACAAAGTTCTAATCCGAACTCCCCGGATCAATACTAGTGCTCCCTGAACCATATTGCAAGTACCCTTCTCAAACACTATTTTTACACCTGCATCGTCTAGCTTGCTAACATAAATAAGATTTTTGGCTAATGCAGGAATATGCAAAACACTCGGAAGTGTTCTAACCCTTCCACCTTGCAGCTTCAACTTTACTTTTTCATGACCAATGATTCTAGTCTTCCTGTCATTCACCAAGAAGACATCACCACCATCTTATTTTTCATATTTGCAGAACCACTCTCTATGGGGAGTGAAGTGAAAGGATGCACCTGAGTCAATCAACCATGCTTCATGATCTACATGTGTACTTGAAGAAGCCAATTACACATCCCCACCTTCATATGAGGTGGTTTTAGCCTCTGCAAAAGGAGCATCATGAGATCCCTTTCCTTTGTCAGGAGCTTTAGATTTATAGTCCCTTTTGTAGTGCCCTTCCTTTACGCATTTCTAACACACCACCTTTATAGGTTTTCCTGGATATTTAGATCTCCATTTAGATTTAGATCTCCCACTCGATGACTTATTTTTATTTCTGTTCTAGGACTACCCTCGTATAGACAAGTCATCACCATTCTGGCTCTCCATATTTTTTCGTCTCATCTCCTCTGTCAGCAAGGCTGAGACTATTTCATTAAACTGCAAGGTAGTTGCATTGCTACCTATTGCAATAAACAGACTATCCCATGAATCTGGTAGAGAACACAACAAACTAATGCACTTATCTTCATCTAAAATTTTAATATCAACAGATGCTAACTGATTTACCACAGTATTAAATGGGTTCATATGCTCTGTCACCGAGTCTCCATCTTTCATCCTCAGGTTATACAGCTTTTTCCATAGGAATAGTTTATTCTCCAAAGACATATATTGGTACAAAGTCCCTAACTTGTCCCACAAAGCCTTTGTTGTAGCTTCCCTTGATACATTCAACAATACTGAATTTGAGACGCACAATCGTATTGTGCTCTTTGCCTTCCAATCCAACTTCTTCCATTCTTCATCAGAAACTCCCGTTGGTTTAGTACCCTAATCTACCATGATCCACTGATATTTATCCACCAATATATCCTCCATCTTGAGTTTCCACCACTCAAAACTTTTACCATTAAATTTATCCATCTCTATCTTTCCACTGCTCGCCATCTTTTTTCACCACCAGAATCGATCTCGCAGATCTCCCACTGAACAGGCCCGAGCGAAACCCCTCAGCAACAAAGCCATCCCCTTGAAGCCAAATCTGCTCTGATACCAATTGTAGGTTTTAACCCCGTACAAAAATTACCTGCATATGAATTCTAAAACACAGAAAATAAATAATGCGAGAGCATAACATATAAAACACATATACACAGAGATTTTCCCCTGGATCCCAAAATCGGGACTACCAGCGTGATTTTTTCATTATTTTCCTTTCAATACATATTTATACATGCCAAAACATCCAATACCATGGACTGAAAACCATCGCGTCCAATACCATGGACTGAAAACCATCACGTCCAAAAAACATGTGTGAAAATCATTCACAAAAACATAGGTGGGTCCACCCAGCCTAACATAGGGTCTAAAACAAAAAAAAATTGGGGCGTTGCCCCAAACCCCATAAAGTGGGGTTATGGGTACACCTCAAACCCCATGTGACCCCCCCCCCCCCTTTAGCCCCCCAGTTAACTACGTGGGCTAGTCATGGAAATAATATAACACAACTCAACAATCAGGGTCAAGATGAGGATGAGGATGATGGAGGTGAAGGTGGTGGTTTTTCACCATTCCATCCATTCCCTTTTAGAGTCCTGTCTCCTTTTCCTCAGTCTCATTTAGAGGTTTTGAGCTCTCTTTATACAACCTTGCATTTATCTCTTCATAAAGAACCATTACAATTTTAAACATATCAAAGAATGCTTTTTTGAAATTTATTTCATCTTCAAACATCCCTTCAAAACCTTCTTCATGTAGCATAACTATTAAAGCTTGAGGTGTGTTTGTTCTCCTTGAAACAATTTGAGATCTTGGCTCCACAAATTCTCCATCACCTCTTTTAAGCTTCAACCTTCTAATCATCATAAAAACACTTGCAAACAAATCAAACCTTCACAATAACCTAATGCTCTGATACCGAAATGATCTGAATATGTAAACTTGAATATCTTTAACAATTTGCAAGTGAAAATTATGTGTTTTGGGTAGAGGATCAATTTACTAAACACACAAAACAAGTGAATTTAACTACAATTTACATCCAAACATAGACAAAATAAGCATATATGAAACACATAACACAGAACATGATAAAGGAGTTCACCCCTCTCCTGGGCTACATCTCCTAGTAGAGCTTTCAATGTGGGGCCTATTTCATTAAGTGCTCAAATGTATGTTTACATGCTTTTAAATTGCTCAAACAAAAAAAATGATGTCTCCAATAGATTTAGCATTTTCAAAAACTCCCATCTACGTTATTTCTACACCTCATTGGGCAAAAAATTGAGTATGTTATGCATGTTACCAGTTTTTCCAAAATTATATCACTAGTCATCCCACAATTTGACCGAAACATGGCTTGAGCGCCCCAAACCCAGAACCTGCATGCAAATATTGCCTACAACCCTGCCTAACATGGGAAAATATAGGACTGTTAATTCACCAATTAAGCCCTCAATCCCAAACATTTTGGTCATGTTGGCACATACGACCACATTTGGGACCTAGATTCCAAGGCCTAACTCTGCACCCTTTGGTTTAGCTACGCTCCTTGTCACATTGGGTCCCGGTGACCTAGAGCTAGACCCCTTACTTTACATGCTCCTGGTTGCGTTGGGTCTCGGTGACCTAGAGCTAGACCCCTTACTCTGAATGCCCCCGTTTCTATGTCTCGTCATGTGGCCTTGGGGTTGACCACCTTGGTTTGGCCCCCTCTACATTTCCACGCGCTCAATGCTATGGGGTGCCATGTGACCCTGACACTGGCCTTCTCCAACATTTCGCCTCCAGTTTTATCTGTGGTTCCAAATGTGTTTCTTTTTGCAGGATATGGCGTTGGGCTAGGCTAAGGCTTAGCATCTCGGCCCCTTTACCTGTGGTCCCGTGGGTGTTGGGGTGACCAGGCCCTAGGGCTTAGCCCGACCCCCTCCCCTAATGGCATTTTTTATAAACTTTATGTAGAACACCTTTATCAATGCTACTAAGAAACACTTGTGGCACATTGGTGCCAACTTATTATTATGTGCTACAGGTCATGGTTTTGAATCCTTTGGAGGTAGTTCATCCTCATACCAAATTTTTGAACCTACCTATGGAGGCAACATGGTAACCCCTCCACTATTGGCTTAAAATTTACACAATCAGAATTTAAAAAAAAAAACATTTGAGCCAATCATAATGAGACATGTGTCAATCAACCATACGCCCATAAAATTATAGTCATTCACCCAGTCAGCATACAGACTACTGACTGGGCGTACCTACAACCCAACTTTTAAAATTTTAGTTGTTTGGAAAATCAATCAGAACACAATAATGGGAGCATACGATATCGGTTTTGAGTGAAACAAGTTGTGTTGGATTCAAATTACAGAGATTTATCCAATTGTATAGGTTTCGAGCAATTTTTATCACTTTTAATTTTGAGCACTAAATTGATCCCCTAGATCAAAACTTCATGTTATAAGTAATTACAACCTCCCACAATTTCTGTTGTTGATATGTTTTACCTCAAAATTGGTTTTCTGCACAATTTATTTGGCCTTGTGCTGCTACAGTCTGCAATCATTATTGTCGCAGTGAGAGATTACTAATATTGTAAGCACTATGAGCACAAGCATTCAGAAGGAAACAACAACTGCAAGTGGAGGCCGAAGTAGAAGAGAAGAAGATGACATCAACACTTTGCTTGTGCTTTACTTGGATTTCACAGTGGAAGATGAAATTTTTTTGAAAAATATCATTTAATAGGCAAAATAGTAGATGGACATATGTTAAACTGAGATGAAAAGAGTAGGCAATTCCTAACCTAACCAATTTCAAAAACGAACACCTTTGGTGTCATTATATTGCAATAATTAATTCTAAAAATACATAATAATAGTTTATAAATAAATTAAATAAAATTTTATAGAGATGGTTATTTCTCCAAATCTTTACTATGTATGTGGATTGAGGATAGTGTCAAATGTTTTGGGTAGACACTTCATCCATCGTGATAAACCAAATGAAGCAAAATGATTAGAAAAGAGTGAAAATATGATTATATAGGTGCAAAAAAAGGAGAGAGGAATGCTAGGTTTGGTAGGTTGATAAGGAATGCTAGAATTCAATAGATAATAGTTAAACCAATCAATAAAAATGTATATTGGGGAAAAAATTAGTGTATTTCTAATTATAAATTTTTAATTTTTAGGAAATTAATAATTAAATAGTTAAAAAAAGGAAAAGTTAATTAATGAATAGTTAAGATAAAAAATTAGAGTGAGAATGTGAGGAGATTATATACTTGGGTAGATATTAATAAAAGATAAAGAAATGAAAATTAAATTGATGATAAAAAAAGAAGGATAAGGAAAACAATGGAAGAGGAAATTAATATGAGACCATGCGAGGCATGACATATCAAAGTTGAAGGTTGTGAATTATAGGTTTCAAAGAATTTTGAGGGCTTCCTGGATAATTGGGGTGGAATAGAAGGGAGTGGGGGTAAGGATTTTATCTTTGTCAAAGCATATAAGGTGTTTAGATTTGAATGTGTGTTCAACTTGGGAAGATATTAAACGGAAGTGATGATATGTATCATCTATATTTTCCTTCAGACAAGCTTTTCTGGATCTACCAGTTTGGAATATATAAGAATTTCCACAGGAGCATGGAATTTTATAACCTCCAGGACCTGTCAATGGATCCAACTGAGCTTTCAGAAAATTGAATAATTTTTCAAATGTCTTGAAGTTGTTTTAATATTTTTCGTGGCTAATATTTTAGAGATGTGATTAGTGTCCCATTTTATATAGGGAAGTGAAATGATAGCTCTAGGGGGTGGGTTGGAAGTTTCTTAGAGGAAGGGACTCGAGTTTTCTGATAATCCATATTGATTTTGATGGAGAAATAAACATTGATTTTATTTGCATTCTTTTATTTTAAGGGTTTTTGTGAGTTGATATTTTTCTTTAGAGAGGTAGGGACCATAGATGCGAATAGCCCTAGAAAAGAGTGTTTTTAGGATGGCATATTTCTGGGCTAGATTGTGGTGGGAGTGGGCATGATGATATTAGCTAGTGTTTGTATTTTTGCAGAGTAATTTATAGAAAGTGAACCATGAGGACCAAAAGAGAACAACGCATCTAGAAATGGTAAAGTCAATTTTTCTTCTAATTCCATAGTAAATTGAATTTGGGGGGATAGGCTATTGAGGTGGTTCACGAAACCATGAATGGATGGAATCCCATGAGACATAATGACAAAGTTATGAACCACACATTACTATCAACATCTTATCTTGAGGTGCTAAGATTTGATGGGTCTAACTTCAAATTGATCCATGAAAATATTTACGATCACGAAAGATAGCGTGGATCCCATTGTGGTGTCTTCAGTTTGTTCATAACATGTTCCACATAAGGAAAATAATGTGTATTTGAGGTATATTTTTATGATGTTAATGGTTTTAAGATCAACAAGGTTGGTGTTTAAATCAAGGGTTCAAGGTATAGGTATTTTTCTGAATATGGATACCACATGAAATATTACCACAATGTCATTGGAATTGATGCAAAGGTGAGAGTTATTTTAAACAAAATGGGCTAAGAATTTAATGAAAGGAGTTTCCAATGAAGGGATGAATCTTATCAACAAGAGACTGAGAGAAAGCATGTATAGGCACTCCAATAGCACTGATTATGGGCCTAAGAAGAATGCTTTTTTATGATTTTTTGGTTTCCCATATATTCTAGGAGTTATAGGGCATGACAAGCTAAGACGCTTTTGAATTTAGGGGATGGGGGAAGAGAAGAATATTTGATAGCTTTAGTGGCACTAGAAGTAATTTAATTAATAGTATTGATGGGAAAATATTTATAAGTAAATAAAAGAATCCAAGGGAATTATATACTTGGGGAGGGGAGATTGATAAAAGAAAAAGAATTGAAAATTAAATTGATGATAAAAAATGAAAGAGAAGGAAAGTAAGTGAATTGAAAGAGGAAATAATTGAGACCATGTAGTGGGCAAGAGATCAAGGATTAAGGTTGTGAATTAGAGGTTTCCAAGAATGGCTAAACCTGTAGCCATCTTCATAGTTAAAGCTATTTGCATGCTTTTTTATTTCAAGGGCTTCATAACTAATATATGTGGAATAAAAGGGAGTGGAGGTGATAATTTTAGTTTGGATAGAGAAGATAATGTGTTTATATTTGAAGGATTAATCTAGGAAAAGTTCTGAAAGATGATTATGAGAAACATCATCCATATGTTCCTTCATGCAAGCTTGTACATATCTACATGTTTGGCCAATATAATAATTTCCATAGGAGCATGAAATTTTATAAGCTCGGGGGTCTGTCGATGGATCAATTAACCTTTGGGAGAACTGAATAATTATTTTAATGTCTTGAAGGGTTTTAAGTGAGTTTTAATATTTTTCTTCTTAATATTTTATAGATGCGATCATTGTTCTCTTTCATTTAGGGAAGTGAAATCATAGCTTTAGGGGGGAGTGTTGGAGGTTTCTTAGAGGAAGGGAGATGAGATATTGAGTATGCCTTGTTGATTTGGTTGGAGGAATAATCATTATTTTTATTTATTTATTTATTTTTAAGGGCTTTCAAGAGATGGTATTTTTCTTTAGACAAGATCAAGACCAAGGATGCGAATAGCCCTAGAAAATAGTGCTTTTAGGATGGAAGATTTGTCGGCTAGATGGTGATGGGATTAAGAATGAAGATTACATTCAATGTGGGAATTTTTGTGGAACACTTGATGAAAAAGTGAACCATTGGGACCACACGAAAGCAACACATTCGAAAAGGTAAATAAGTGTTTTCTTCTAATTCAATAGTAAATTGGATGTCAGGGGACAAGTTCTTGAGGTAGCTCAAGAAGCCATGGAGGGAATGAATCCCATGAGATCAGAAGATAATGATATCATCCACAATTGTCAACATTTTGTCTTGAGCTGCAAAGAGTTGATGGCGTTAACTTCAAAATGATTCTTGAAAATATTAAAGAACAATAGAGATAGAGAGGATCCCATTTGAGTGCCTTCTATTTTTTTGTAACATGTGCCACAAAAGGAAAATAAGAGGCAAATTTTAATGAGGCTAGGGATTTCAGGATCAACAAGGTTGGAGATTAAATTGAGGGATTTTTGTGAATAGGTATACCACATCAAAGTTGACCATGATGTCATTGGAATTGAGGCAAAAGTGAGAAGACTTTTGATTAAAGTGGACTGAGTCCTCAATGAAAGAAAGGGAGTTTCAAATGAAGGGTTGAAGCTTATCAACAAGAAACTCAGAGATTGTGTGCCTAAATGCTCAAATGGAACTGACTATGAACCGAAGGGAATGCCTTTCTTTTGAATTTTGAATTGCTCGTAGATTATAGAAGTTATAGCGTGGGACGAGATACGACAACTTTGCATTGGGGGTGAAGAAAAGAAGAAGATTCGATAGCTTTAACGAAAATGGACATAATTGATAGGGTTTCTCGCAAGCTATTTATAAAAAGAGGAAGATACAATTTCAAGGAGAATAATCCGTTGAATTCATGATGATTGTGGTGTTGCTCTATCTAATTTAAGAATAATAATAAAGTTTTTAAATGCATCATAATTCTTTCGATGGAAAGATTAAGACGTGGGGTTTAGCATTCCTATAAACCTTAATTTTTCTCTAACGTTTCAAAATATTTAATATATTTATATATAGAAGTAAAATTTCACAAAATAAATTGTGAGAGTGTAAACTAATAATGGAATACCAATACTCAACTCTTAAGACATCTTCCGCATGGATATAAGAATATAAAATTTTGATGTTACTCGAAATTCGCCTTCGATTTTGTGATCCCTCTTCTTCTGTATAGTGATGGAAGTTAGCATGCCTGTCGCAGATCGGTGTTCTTGTGAAAATGAAATGTAGCAGGTCGTGACTCATGGCTCTGCCTGATTCACTATGCATGCAAACATAGATCCCGAGAATCATCACATTCACATTGAAATCTAATTTAATAACAGCAAAATTACCAAAATATACGAAAACACGCTTATCACACACGTTGAATGAAGGGCACCCTGCCGTCAGATCGAATATGCTGATGGCGGGCAACGGCCCTCAACAGTTTGGCCCCCAATAGTATAAATTAATGATGTGATCCATCAATATGAGTTACATTGCTGTGATTGTTTGCTTTGTTTTCCTTGATCATCTGGCAGAGAAGTCACCATTTTATTTGCAAATGGCTGCCAGAGACTCTAATTATACAATAAAAAATGGGGAGGTTATAGAGTTATCCCCATCTCCTGAACAATTAGATGTTAGCATTAGCACACCAGTTCATAAGTCGACCGGAAGGACAGAGAAAGATGGAAAAAATAGAGATAATTCTCAGCAAACGGGGCAGTGGCTTCGGGCTGCTGTGCTGGGAGCCAACGATGGATTGGTGACCATAGCGTCGTTAATAATAGGAGTGGGAGCAGTCCAATCAAATGCGAAGACTATGGCTGTAACAGGCTTGGCAGCCCTGGTGGCAGGAGCTTGCAGTATGGCAATTGGGGAATTTGCTTCTGTGTCTGCTCAACGTGATGTAGAAGTCTCTACCATGAAAATAAGAACAAACAATCTAGGAAACCCTATTAGGGATGAAAGTCTCCCCAACCCGTTCCAGGCAGCGCTTGCATCTGCCCTCGCATTTTCTCTGGGAGGAGCGGTGCCCTTACTCTCAGCAGTATTTATATCCTGTTACGCCCTTAGAGTTGCAGTGCTGGCATTAGTGTCCAGCGTGACCCTTGTTTCTTTTGGTGCAATTGGAGCTTACTATGGCCGCTCTCCCGTGGTAAAAGGATCTCTGAGAGTACTTATAGGAGGGTGGATGGCCTTGTTAATAACCTACGGATTGCTCAAGATCTTTGCAGCTATAGCAGGATAGAATTATTTTGAACTGCTCCTAATTATTCTAAAATTTACATTTTAAGGATTGTAGTCATTTGTCTGTAACTTAAATCATATGTTGTTATGGATAAAATTTCTTTACTCAGCTAAAAGGAGATTGTCTTTCTCTGGGTGGATTGAAATTTCATTATTGCGGTTTATTCCTCATTGCTCAAGTAATTCTTCAAATGGTTGGAACTGTTAGGCTATTTCCTTTTATTACATTTCGATATTTTTACCATTTATTTCAGAAATTCTAATATAATATGCGGTAGGGATATTGTAAATGTGTTAGAAAACCTGCACAGATGAATCTAGTTAGTAAAGGTTGAACACACAGCGTTGCAAAGCAAAAACATTAAAAGAAAATTGAAAGAAGAAAAGAATGATTCATTAGAAAATATGTTACAATGCTCATTATATAGCATTACTGGGTGAAGATCCCAAGGTAATGAACTATAGTGGGTGAATATCCCAAGGTAATGAACTATAGTGGTGATCAATGAGAAGACTCAACACCTACAACAAGTTCCGGAGATAACTAGTCAGTTGCGGAGTTAAAGAAGGAGCAAATCAAGGAGTAAATCATGCAAAAGGAATCTTGCATGCAATCCCATGCTCTAACTAAGAGTCCGCATGTAAATGTGTAGTAGTTGCATGCTCTAACTAAGAGTCTGCATGCAGTTGCATGTAGTTGCATGCTCTAACTGAGAGTCTGCATGTAGGTGTAGTAGTTCCAACACCCCCCCTGAACACCAATATGGGGAAAAATAGAAAATGGGCCCCGAAAACTAAGGCCAAAGGTCACCCAAAATACAATGCAACAAGTATTAAAATTGAGGAAAGAGGGAAAACCTCATGGGAAAACCCCCCCCTCAAAATATAATGTAATCAAAAGAAAAGAGGAAAAAAAAGAAAGTTGCTAAGCAACTATGTCCTTCACTCCAAGACGATCACGCAGAGAGCGAAACTTCTGCTCAGTGAATGTCTTGGTGAAGATGTTTGTAGTCTATTCAGCTGAGGGACAGAACTGCAAATCAATGACCCGATCATGTACTAAGTCTCTGATGTAGTGCATATGGATCTCTATGTGCTTCATCTGCTGCCGATGTACTGGATCCCTGCAAAATTTGAGAGTGCTCTGGTTGTCACAACAGATGACAATGGGCTGGCGAAACTGAACGCCCAACTCAGTGAGGAAGTGCTGTAGCCACAGAGCCTGAATGGTGATGTTGACTACTCCTCTGTACTCAGCCTCAGCTGAAGAGAGAGAAATAGCAGCCTGCTTCTTGCTCGACCAACAGATAGGGCCAGATCCTAGACTGAGTGAATAGCCGAAGGTGGACTTGCGATCAATGTTGTCTCCCGCTCAATCAGAATCTGTAAAGCCAAGGAGATTCAATGCACTGCCTGCTGCATAGTGAATCCCGAAGGTGATGTTGCCCTGCACATATCGAAGGATGGGCTTGGCAGCATTCCAGTGTAGCTCATGCGGCTCCTGCATGTATCTGGAAACTGCCCCTACTGCATATGAGAGATCTGG